>VMDO01010694.1:11635-70578 GCA_007922755.1 Pedetes capensis | reverse complement strand
CTCAATCTTTTCTCCATTTATTGTGAAGTTTCGCGCTGACCCAGTTGTAAGGATTTTTGTTTTGTTGATGTTTAGTTGTAACCCATATTGAAGACTATGATCTTTGATCTTCATCAGTAAATGTTTTAAATCATCTCCACTTTCAGCAAGCAAAGTGGTGTCATCTGCATAATGCAGGTTGCTAATGAGTTTTCCTCCAATCTTGATGCCACGTTCTTCCTCATAAAGTCCAGCTTCTCGGATTATTTGCTCAGCATATAAATTGAAGAGATAGGGTGAATGTATACAGCCCTGACGCACACCTTTCTCAACTTTGAACCACTCAGTGTTTCCTTGTTCTATTCGAACAACTGCCTCCTGGTTCATGTACAGATTTCTCATGAGCACAATTAGGTGTTCTGGTATTCCCATTTTCCGAGTGTTATCCATAATTTGTTATGATCCACACAATCAAATGCTTTTTCATAGTCAATAAAACATAGATAGACATCTTTTTGATATTCTCTGCTTTCAGCTAATATCCACCTGACATCAGCAATGATGTCCCTAGTTCCCTGCCCTCTTCTGAATCCTGCTTGATTTTCAGGTAATTCCCTGTCTGTATACTGCTGCAGTCGCTTCTGAATGATCTTTAGTAGAATTTTGCTGGTGTGTGATATTAATGATATTGTCCGATAGTTTGCACATTCAGTTGGATCCCCTTTTTGGGAAATAGGCACAAATGTGGATCTCTTCCAGTCAGTTGGCCAAGTAGCTGTTTTCAAAACCTGTTGGCATAAACATGTTAACACCTCCAGTGCTGCATCTGTTTGTTGAAATATCTCTATTGGTATACCATCAATTCCTGGAGCCTTGTGTTTCACCAGTTCTTTCAAGGCAGCTTCCACTTCATCCTTCAACACCATTGGTTCCTCTTCATATGCAACCTCTTGGAATGGTTGGTCATCTACCAATTCTTTCTTGTTTAATGATTCTGTGTATTCTTCCCATCTTCTTTTGATGTTTCCTGCATCATTTAATATTTTCCCTGCAGAATCTTTCACTACTGCCACTCGAGGCTTGAATTTTTTCTTCACTTCCTTAAGCTTGAGAAACACAAAGAGTGTTCTTCCCTTTTGGTCTTCTGCCTCCAGCTCCCTGCACATGTCATTATAATATTTTTGTCTTCTCAAGCTGTCTTCTGAAATTTTCTGTTTAGTTCCTTAACTTCATCATGTCTTCCTTTGCTTTAGCTGCTGGATGTTCGAGGGCAAGATCCAGTGTCTCTTTTGTCATATAATTTGGTCTTTTTTTTCTTGTCTTTTTAAGAACTTTTTCCTTCCTTCTTGAATGATATCTTTTATGTCATGCCACAACTCTTCTGGTCTCCTATCATTTGTGTCTACTGCATTAAACCTATTTTGGTCTCTGAACTCAGGTGGGATATACTCAAGGTCATACCGTGGCTCTCATATACTTGTTCTAATTTTCCTCAGCTTCAGTTTGAACTTGCATATGAGAAGTTGATGGTCTGATCCACAGTCAGCACCTGGTCTTGTTTTGACATTTTGTACAGAGCTTTTCCATCGTCTCTTTCCACATATGTAGTCAATTTGATTCCTGTATGTTCCGTCTGGTGAAGTCCATGTGTATGGTCTCCATTTATGATGTTGAAAAAATGTATTTGCAATGAAAAGGTCATTGGTCTGACAAAATTCTATCATGAGATCTCCAGCTTCGTTTGTCACCAAGACCATATTTTCCAGCTACAGAGCCTTCTTCTTTGTTTCCAACCTTTGCGTTCCAGTCACCAGTGATTATCAGTATGTCTTGATTGCATGTTTGGTCTATTTCACATTGCAGAAGCTGATGGAAGTCTTCCCTTTCTTCATTTGTGGCCTTAGTGGTGGGTGCATAAATTTGAATAGTAGTCATATTAACTGGCCTTCCTTGTAGGGGTATGGATATTATTCTATCACTGACAACATTGTATTTCATGAAAGATCTTGAAATGTCTTTTTTGATGATGAATGCAACCCCATTTCTCTTTAGTTTATCATTCCCAGCATAATAGACCCATATGATTGTCTGGCTCAAAATGGCCTATGCCAGTCCATTTTAGCTTGCTGATGCCTAGAATGTCAATGTTTATGCGCTCCATTTCTCTTTTAACGATTTCTAATTTGCCTAGATTCATAGTATGTACATTCCATGTTCCAATTATTAATGGATGTTTACGGTTGTTTCTCCTCATTTTGAGTCGTGCCACATCAGCAAGTTGATCATCCTGGGCCTTTACTCCATTTCCGTCATCACGGTAGACTCTACTTGGAGGAGGCAACTCTTCCACAGTAGTCTTTTGAGTGCCTTCTAACCTGGGGGCCTCATTTTCCGGCACTATATCTGACAGTGTCTCTTTGCTATCCATAGGGTTTTCAATGGCTAGTTGTTTCGGGAGTGGCTTGCCAGGTCCTACTCCCTAGTCTGTCTTAGTCTGGAAGCTCAGCTGAAAACCTGTCCATCATGGGTAACCTTGCTCATGTCCAAGGTTACAGTGGCAGATCTCTCAGCCTCATAGCAACACACAAGCTCCCACAGTGCGGCAAACTGACAGACGTGAGAGTGGTCCTTGGAACATCTGCAGCAGTTTGCTCCCAGCCCGTGCCAGCACTCGCAGGCGGCAGGTGGCCAAGGGGAAGCGGCAGCTGGACGCCAGCAGGGAGGACCCATGGCGGAGTGCGGCCGAGGGGGTGGGGCTGGCCAGGGGCGTGCATGGGACCTGGGCACCCGCTGCTGCCCGTTGCCTCGGGAGCCGCCTGGGAAGAGGATCTAATACATGTCTAATTAGCATTTCAGAAGGAGAGGAAAGAGAGTGGAGATAGGGAAGATTTGAAAGATGACTAAGAATTTTCTAGAAATGAAGACAGGCAAAAAAACCACAGAAATGGGGAGCAGAGTATATGCCAAGCAGTAGGAGAAGGAAGAAAGAAGGAAGGAAAGAAGGAGGGAAGGAAGGAAGGATTTCACTGCCTTGAAGGATATGTTGAGAACAGGCATTATATTAAGTGAAATAAGCCAAACAACATAAAGAAAAACATTTTGGCACCTCACTTATATGTGGGAATCTAAAAATATAAATAAATAAAATACACAGAAATACACAACAGAACAGTGTACTGAGACAGATTGGGGGACCCACCTGTCCTTGGGATGCTGGCCATGCAGTATTGTTAATATACTATTATAGTCAATATTATAAGGTTAATTATAAAGTTTTTAAAAATTCTTACTGTTAGTGCTCCTCATGATGCTCATTTTCCTGCAAAGAAGCATAGATTTGGGGGGATGGTAAAGAACTCCCTGTTAAGCAGTCAGCTGAACCAGCACTGGTGGTTTTGAACACTTTACAGATGCCATGAGGAAGATACATGACAGTTGCCACTGCAGCACTACTCCACCCCCTTAAGGTGTAGCTCCAGCCATGGCTATTTCAGTTTTCAGTCTGCTTTAGATCTTTTGCTATCGCACACCTCAGTGAGCTCTAGATAACCCTGTAACCAACCCAGGCCAGAGGAGGAGCATTTCTCCTGGTTGCCCAGCAGAGGGACTGCTGGGATTGAGCAAAAGGCACTATGCTGTGATTGGTGCAAATATAAACCTTCATTTGCATGAGAGGTTTCTGTGATTGGTGCAAACTCTCCTTCTCTGGATATGTAAGCAGACTGCTCAACTCAGTGAGCTGGCTGAGAGAGGCATGCTCCTGTGCTGGTCCCTGTGTTACAATATTAGGCCCAATGAAAGGCTTCTCTCAAGTAGTCTTTGCCTACTTTTAGTGTTGCAGACTGAGCTGGTAACATGAAGAAAGAAGCAGTGGAGACATCAAAACAGTAGTGATGGCAGCAGTGAGGGATGGCAGAGACAGTGTAGCAGCAGTGGCAAGGACAGCAGAGCCAACAGAATACCAAGCTGCAGAGGCAGTCAAGGAGCTGGGTGCTTGAGGGCTGAAGAAGAGGGGAGGCTTCAAGACCAATGACCAGCAGCAGCAGAAGCAGAAGGAGCAGCAGAAGAAGAAAGGCCATGATTGCTGCCTCCTGACCAACAGCAACAGTGACAGCAGACATAGCAATAAGAGACAGCTGAATAGTTTGAAAGAGCTCAAGAGAACAACCAGGACAGGAAGAATAGAGACAGTAGAAGAGAAAGAAGGCTACAAAGAAACATAAAAGAGAACCTGCAGGTCCCAGTCACTGGAAGGAGTTCCAGAAAGCCACTGAGGCTTTAGGACCAAGTGTCTCAGACACTCTAGGCCCGGCAGCTGTAAAACTGGCTGCTGTCTAGGACTGTGGAATCCAAATACGCTGTTAGGCCTGGAAGCTGCAATACCAGCTGCTCTCTACGGCTGAGGAATTGTGATCCCCAAGCCCATCTGGAAGCTTCAGTGCCAGTTGCTCTCAAGGGCTGAGGAATCCCAACCTCCTATGTCTACACAAAAGCAGTAGCACATATGCGCTTAGGAGCTTAGGAGTTCCTACCTCATGGGCCTACACAGGAGGTGTAATACACACAGCTGGGGAATCTTGATGTCCTTAGTCTACATAAGAGATGTAATACTAGACAGTACCACTTGCTGCTGCTGCTCCTGTCTGCTATCATTGCTCACTGTCGCCAAATGCTGCCAAAGACCAGCACTGGAAGAGCTTCTCTTTGCCTACCCAATAGTTCTATCCAGATAGAGTAAAAGGACCTCAGCCAGCTGATTGGTGACATTACCACTAATGTTGGTAAAGATGGGGCAGGGGAGATGGGGAGATACAGGTCAAAGGACAAAATAGCAGACATGTAGGATGAACAAGCTTAGAGATCTCATGTACAACCTTAAGACTATAGGTGAAGACTATGGGTGAAGACTATAGGTGATTAAATTGTACTGTTATGGGATTCATGCTAAATAAGTAGATTTTAGCTGCTCTTGCCATAAAAAAGAAAGGGCAACTATGTGAGGCAATGGGTATGTTAATTTGCTTCAGTATAGTAACCATTTTGAGATCTATATGTATCCGATGACATCATTGTGTATGCCTTAATTATACACAAAACTTATTTATTTATTGTGGTGCTAGAGATCAAACTCAGGGCCTTGTATGTCCTAAGCAAGTGCTTTACCACTGAGCTACATCTTCAACCTGTGGTATTCTGAGACAAGGTCTAACTATAAAGCTCAGACTGGCCTTGAACTTGATTTGTAATCCAAAGTGGCCTCAAACTTGAGACCCTCCTGCCTCTGCCTCCACATCCTAAGTGCTGGGGTTACATGTACCAGCCATGTACCACCACACTAAGTTATATTTTATTTTTAAAAAGGAAGGAAGGAAAGAGGAAGGAAAGAATGAAGGAAGATAGAAAGGAAATAAGCAGCAGAATGAATCAGCCCTCCAAAACATCACTAACACATCTTTAATTTTAATTTTATTCTACAATAAACACATTAATGTATTCTTACTTACAGATAGTATGAAAATCCCTCCTGAGCCCTCATCCTAGATTTATTTTTTATGATGGTTCTTAAAAAATTGTTAACTTTCAAGATAGGTTTTAAGCAATCTAAAGAAAAATAAAGCATTATTGACCATACTCTAAAGCTCATATGAAAAGTCAAAAGACCTGGAAGAGTCAATACAATACTGAAGAAATGAACAAAGTTGTAGGATTCAAACTATGTGACTTCAAGACTTAGTATAAAGCCACAGCAATCAAGACAAGGATAGCACAGCTTTGGCAAAAGAACAGAACTACAGATTAAAGGAATAAAACGGAGAACCCAAAAATAGACCCACATAAATATAGTCAACAAATCTTTGACAAAGCAATAAAGGCTATTCAATGGAAAAAGTTAGTTTTTCAACAAATGTCATTGGAACAATTAAATAGCCAGATGCAAAAGAGGAAAAAACCTCAATATAACCTTTCTTATGCTTTTCACAAAAATTAATTGTCCAAAAATACACAACTGGCCTATATGTAAAATTCAGAACTTTAAAACTAACAGAAGGGCTGAGAGTACAGCTCATTAGAGTCCTTGCTTAGCATGTATAAGGTCCTGGATTTGATTCTTGGTATCACAATAAATAAATAAATACATAAATACATAAATAAATAAATAAATAAATAAATAAACAAACAAGCAAATAATTTTAAATAAAACAAAGAGAAGAAACTTACAAGGAAATGTAGTAGACCTTGATTATGGCAATGTATTTTTAGATACACCACCAGCATAATCCATGAAATAAAAGTATTGATAAATTATACAATATTAAAAAAGTTTTTAAACTTCTGCTCTGTGAAAGACATCATTAAGAGCATGAAAATATAATCCACAGACTGGAAGAAAATATTTGCAAAACATATGTGCTAAGGGACTTGTATCCAAAATATACAATAAATTTAAAGGAACTACAGGAAAAAAAAGACAAGTCTGCAATTCTAGTAGGAAATTTCATCATGCATACATATATAGATACACACACATATATATAGACAGCAAGTATCAATACATTGCAAGAAATTGGTGATATCACAGAAGTATTCTTTGACAACACAGCAATTAAATTAGCAACCAATGACCAAATAAAAACAAAGCAAAGATAATTTCCCATGAAAAATACACACTTTAACTCACAGTGCAAGACACAATTAAGAGAGAATTTAAATTAGTTAGAACTAATCTCTGGAGGGAGACATAAGACATCTTTTACACTGATACTATTTCAGATGGGAATGATAGGGGTGAATGATAAGTCAGGAGTTAGGTGGGATTTATTTTATTGCATCTATTTTTGTGGCTTATAAATTCTAATCAATGTTACATATTTTCTAATAAAAATAAGTTCATAATATTTAAATAAAATATTTTAAAATGACTGATATTTATAATATCACTTATCAAATCTTGAAGCATGAGCCGAAAACCACGGGGATGCATAGCCTTAACATGTTATTATTTTAAAAGCCTAATTACTAATGATATATAGGCAACAAGGTTAAGAAGTTAGCTGTTTTTAGGTGCTGTTGAGTTAGGTCCAACTCATCATGACCCTATGTACAACAGAACAAAACATTCCCCAACACTGTACCATGCCCAGCTCTATGTCAGTGCTTCTCTGCTCTTCATGGGGTTTCTAGTGGCTGAATGCTTCAGGATTGCTTTGGGAATAGACTGCCACATCCTTCTCCCATTTTTGTGGTGCTGGGGAGTGCAGAGCAGCACTCTACCAAATGAGTGAAATGCCAGCCCTTAAAAAGTTGGTAATTTCTAGTATGATGAATCAAGGAAACAAAAACAAAGGCAAAAATAAGCAATATTTGGGATGAAAATAAAGTTATGACAATGTTATCTGTAAAAAAGGGATATTAATAACTAATATTAAAATTTAAAAGGACAATAAAGATTCATCAGATTGAAAAATAATACCATTAAATAATATAACAATAATTGGAAAATCTAGGTGAAACGAACTAATTTTTGGTAATATATAAAATGCAAAACAAAGAAAAAGAAATTTAAAAAATAATATAATTAAAGGAACTGAAAGTCTACTTTATCATCTTTCTGCAAGGAAAACATTAAGCTCATAAAATTTTAGGTAAGTTCTGAAAAATTTTTTCTAAATGACAGATAATTCTAGCCTTTTATAAACTCTTCAAGAAAACAGAGAATGTCACTATAATTGCATTAGTCAGCTGGTCTATTTCTAATTTAAAAGTCATTATAATTGTATTAGTGCATCACTGTGACAGAGAAACTGACTAAAACAAACTTATGGGAAAGGAGATTCATTGGGGGCTCATGATTAGAGGATTTTAGTACACAGAGGGGAGAAGGTATGGCAGTGGGGCAGCCTCTAGGCAAGTGGTAAAAGCTTCTGGCAGAGAATCTCACATCATGGTGTATCATGAGCAGAGGGTGATCAGAACCATGGGTCTAGGGGAGCATCAAAGGCCTACCCCCAGTGATCTACTTCTGCAAAGCTAGAACCTGTCCCTAAAAGTTCTGCAACCTTCCAGTATGGTGCCACCCACTGGGGAACAAATGTTCATAAATACATGATCTTTGGGGGACGTTTTAAATCTAAATCATAACACTCTGCTCCTGGTACCAAAAGGTCATGGCCATCTCATGATGAAAAATGTATTCAGTCCAACTTCAAGAGTCCTCAAAGTCTTGTAAGTCTCAACTGTGTTCAAAAGTCCAAGTCCAAAGTCTCTACAGAGACTCAAGGCCAACTTAACTATGGGTCCTTGCGGGGGAAAAAAAATATATATATATATACATATATATATATATACATATATATATATATATATATATATGTATATATATATATATATGTTACATAGTTCTAACATACAATGATGCAGAGTAAGCATTCCCATTCCAAAATGGAGTAATGGGGGCACAGAAAGGAAAGGTCGTCCAAAGCATACCTATAACCTACTGGACAAACAAATCCTATGGCTCTATGTCTGGCATCTGGCACATGAGACATTATCTAGCATCTGGCATCATCTGGACTTGAACAGGCTTGAGCAGCTGTGTGCCTCTGGCCCTGTCATTTACAGTACATATAACCCTCATAGGCTGGCCCCACCTTTTGCCAGCACCATCATTTGGCAGATGTTTCACTGTGCTGGCATCTTCAACATCCTGGGGTCTCCAGTGCTGTTTAGGTTCAACCCTCAAGGCTTCTTACATCAGTCCTTCAGGGGCTCTCAGTAGGGCACCAGGCCCTAGTACAAACTGTCTGGCCTTGCAGGCTATTGTCTAGAACCTTGGTGGCAACCTCTATAACCCCTTAACTCTTGCATTTCCATGCTTGTAGAACCAGTACCACTGGATGTCACCAAGGATTGCTGCTAGCTCAAGAGGTAGCTGGGCTCTTTTGAATCACAGGTGCAGTGGCAGACTGTGTATGCCCAGGCTGAGAAATGATTTCCCTGGGCAGCCCCTTTACAACAAGGGATCCCAAAGTCATTAACATTTTAGCCACTTTCCTTTCAAATAGGTTTGCAGTTTCACTCCCTGGAGTCTTAGATGGGAAGGGCCTGGCTGACTCCTTCTGTGCCCTGGGGATATTCCTCCTATTGTTCCCTTTAATGGTGCTTATCTCTTTAACAATTACAACCTCCTTACCCAAACTGACCCTGTCCACAGTAACCTTAAGCTGGCTGCAGCATATTTTCTCTTCAAACTGCACATTTTCCAGTTCTTCTATTCTGCCATTTTCTGTTTTTTCTATCATAAGACTGCCTAACTGCAACAAGCCACAAGCAAGGTACAGCCTCAGCATAATACCACCTTTGTGACATTTTATCCACTGAGTTAATTAGTCCATTACTTTTAAATTCAGATTAATCTATAGGACAAGGGCAGATTGCACACAAGCTCTTTCCTAGAATGTAACACTAATGGTCTCTAGTCCAATGACAAAATGAGTCCTCATTTTCCTCTGAAATTTTGTGAGCCCCATCTACTGTAGGGTTCTGGTCTTCCTAATTCTCATCAACCTCCCCTCAAGCTCTGCTTACAGCATTCTCTGGCTTCTATTGCCCACACATCCAAACTCTTCTAAACTCCTCCTATAAACAAATTCCAATAGCCGAAGAACCACATGGTCAGGTTTCTGCACAGCAATGACTGCACTCTCCAGTACCAATTTTCTTTATTAGTCAGTTGGTGCACTGCTGTGGCATAGAAACTGACTGAAACAAGCTTATGGGAGAAAATATTTATTGGGTGATGACAGGGGATTTTAGTCCAAAGAGGCGGGAAGGCATAACAGTGGGGCAGGCATATGGGCAGGCAGTCACAGCCTCTGGCAATAATCAGGAGCAGAGAGTGACCAGAACCAAGGGTTTGGGGGAAACTCCAAAGGCTCACCCCCACTGATCTATTTCTACAAAGCTAGAACCTGCCTCAAAAAGTTCCACAACCTCCCCTCCCCAGCCACCAGCTGGGGACCAAACCTTTACACATGATATTTTGAGGAAATTTTAGATCCAAACCATAATAATAATACAGATACCAAAATATGGCAGGGAAAATGAAGAAATAAAATTTCCAGGCCAACTCACTTGTGAACACAGGCATAGAAATCTTAAAATAAATACTGATAAGCCAAGTCTACCAATATATAAAAATAAAATATGTAATCACCAAGTTTTAGAGAATGCAAGCAGAGCTCAACATTTATAAAAATGTATAAATGTCAATAAATATCATAGTTAGATGAAAAGGAAAAATTCCTGAACTATATAAAAATTTACCAAACTGACTGAAAGATTTGAAAAATATGAATTGTCCTATAACCACTAAAAGAACTGACATAATAATCAAAATTATTTCCAGAAATGAAATATAAAACCCAGATTATTCTATTGGTCAGTTCCATTAAATATTTGAGAGACAACTAACCCACTATTATACTGAATCTTTCAGAGAACAGAACATGATGCATCATCTAGCTACTCAATTTATGAGAGTAGCTAGCATCAATTAAAAAGCATGACACTCAGAATCCAACAAAAAAAATCACTAGACATGGAGGTGGATGCCTGTAATCCTAGCACTCGTGAGACTGAGGCAGAAGGATCACAAACTTGTGACTCTGGGCTACACAGTGAATTCAAGGCCAGTTTGGGCTACACAGTGAAACTCTGTCATGAGAAAAGAAAAAAGAAAAAGAAAAAAGGAAGAGAGGAATAAAGAAAGAAAAATGAACAAAAGAAAAGTTTTGATTGGGTTTCTATCAACAATTATTAGCACGCTGAATCCAACGATAATACATTATTTTAAAAAATGGATGGAACATAAGATTGACCTAAAATATAATTTACTCCATTAATGTATTAAAAGGAAAAGCATTATGATTACCTTAATTCACAAAAAATCATTGGATAAAATGTACTGACATTTCAATGTGTTTATTATACTTCAATAAATTAATTTTTTAAAAAATTTAAAAATGACAGAAATTCTTAGCTAAGTAGGAACTGAAAAGAACATTTTTAATCAGATAAAAGGTATTTACTAAAATCTCAGTAAATTTCGTTCATTCTTTTTTTGTGATGTTTTAAAATATTCCTTTTAAAGTCAGGAAGGAGAAAACAATGCCTATTACTATTGCTTATATTTCCAAGTTTACAACAAGAAAGAAAAGAAAATGCATCAAAACTATCTTTCCTCATGGATATGACTGACTACATACAAAATACGAAATCAATGTATAAATTATTAAACAGAGTTTAGAAAGATGTCTGAATAAAAGATCAATGTTCAAAAATCAATTGTAGTTTTTATGTATAGGCAAAAAATACAAAACACCATTTAAAACTATGACATCAAATAAAAGATTTTTAGAAATAAGCCTATCAGAAGACATAAAACTCTAAAGGAAAAATATAAACCCTTTTGAGTGACATTACAGAAGATCTAAATAATTATGAGATATTAAAGTGATAGAAAGTCTCTCCATCAGTTTTTCCCCAATTGGCTTATACCATCAATACAAACCCAATTAAAATTTAAAGAAAAACTTTGAAGAAACTTGACAAAGAACTCAGGAGGCATAATGAGACTGTCTCCAAAGAAAGAAAGGGGGGAAGGAAGAAGAGGAAAGAAGGAAGGAAGGAAAGAAGGAAGGAAGAAAAGATGGAAGGAAGTAAGGAAAGAAACAAGAAAGAAATGAAAAAACTGGGAAAGGTGAATCTAAAATGTAGAAGGAAGAACATAGTATCATAACACTCTTAAAGAAAAATAAAGAGTGTGCCATTCCCTATCAGATACCTGGACCTAATATGTTACTGTAACCTACGTGGTGCAGTATTACGACAGAACAGAAAAAAATTGATGGAATAGAATTGAGAGATTAGAAATAGGCTTACACTGATCACAAGTTATACAGCAGTGTAGTACAAAATGACTCTAAAAATTGTGCTGAGACAAGAAGTTATTCAGAAAGGAAAAATGAAATTATATACATGACTTATATGAGATAAAAATCAATTTTCTCCATTTCTTGGTCAACATTCAAGAGAAATAAAACATGTATCCATACAAAATTTGTACATAAATGCTCTAATCTCATTCATAATAGCCAAAAAAGAGAAACAACCAGAATGTCTATCAACTGAGAAATGGACAAATATAGTATATCCACATAATGGAATAGTATTGAGCAATAAAAAGGAATGGAGAACTAATACACACTAGCACATGAATGAACCTTAAAAACATACTGAGGGAAAGAAGCCAGTCATCACATACTGTACGATTCCATTTATATGAAATAGCTTTAAAAGGTACATGTACAGAGTCAGAACTTGGATTAAGTGGTTGGCTAGGGCTGAGAGTGGTAGGCAAAAATGAGAGGTGACTGTTAATGTTTATGGGTTTTGGGAGGAGAGGTGATAGACTGTTCTTAAATTGATTGTGGTAGGGATTGCACAACTGTATGAATACAGTAGTCTCTCATTTACAGTTTCACTTTACATACTTTCAGTTACTGTGGTCTGAAAATATTAGGAAATGCTGAAAATAAAGTCTTTACATTTTAAATAATTATTATTATAGTATATTGGTATAATTATTCTACCCCATCATGTTATTATTGTTAGTACCTTATTGTGTCTAATTTATACATCAAACTTTAATATAGGTACATATGTATAAGAAAATCATACTATATATAATGTTTGGTACTGTCCATGGTTTCAGACGTCCATGGATAAGGGTGAACTATTGTATACTGAAAACTACTGAATTGTACACTATAAATGGGCCAATTGTATGACATGGCAATTATATCTCAATTAAACTGCTTTTTAAAAAAATAAATTCTCAGTAGACTAAAGACCAAACATGAAAGACAAACTTCTAAAAATACATATAGAATGGCTTTATGACTTCAATGTAAAAAAGGATTTCTTATTATGACCCAAAGGGCACTATCTTGAAAAGATTGATAAATTAGCTTACAACACAGTTAAGAGCACTTGTTCATTAAAGGACCCAAAAAATAATGAAAAATAAGCCATAAACTGAAAGAAGAGACTTGCAACATACATAATTTACAAAGGAATATGGTACAGAATTTCTAAAGCATAGCAAAAAATAAAAGATAAATAATCCTATAGAAAAATGAGCAAAATATATGACCAGTCACTTCATAAGAGGGAAAGTTTGTGGTACACATTTGAAAAGGTGTCCAATGTACTTAACCATCAAAAATGAAAACTAAAGCCAATTTGATATCATTTTATAATTATATTTGCAAGAAGTAAGAAGTCTGACAACACCAAATGTTGAAAAGGATGTATATCAGTGGATACTCTCACACACTACTGAGTTGAGTATAAATTAGTAAAATCTCATTATAAGTTAATTTGGCAGTACCTAGAAAATTTGAATATTTTCATAAGCTATGTCCCAGCAATCTGCAGAGAATCTCTTACATGTGCATCGGAGACATGACCAAGAATATACATAAAAGCGTTTTTAAAGCTACCTAACTAAACATGTCCCAAATGTTCATCACAACCAATTGACTTCTCTTCATACAATGGGTTGCTATATCCAGCAAACGAACCAAATAGAACTACACATAAGACAATGGATGGATCTTAAAAATTAAATATTGAATGAAAAATGCAAATCAGAATACCTACAATAGACAAATTTTTTGATAAAACTCAAAACAAGCATAAGTTAAAAAAATTGGATCAGAGAATAATAAAGCTATCCTAAAATAATGTTAGGTAACTATCAACACTCAATTGAGGCTAATCATTACCTCTGGGACAGAGAAGCCAGGAGTGTAATAAAGGAATCTACAAGTAGAAACAACACTAATTCTTGAGTCATCAGTTCATGATGTGCATTTTGTTTATGCATTAGTACTTAAACATTTATGACAAACATTCTTTGTAGGTTTCAGACAGTAGATAAAAAAAATTTAAAGATGATGGAGCAGTCTTCAGCCCAGTTGACAAAGAGAATGACTCTAAGAAAGGAATAATTTCTTAAATTTTAAAATAATTATTTGCAATATATTATCTTTTTATTTATTATGGAGATGCAAACACCCTATGATAATTTTTCTTTTTGTTGTGAATATTCCATAAGGGACTCTAAATTCCAATTATGCCTTTGAATATAACATTGCTTCATTATTCTTCAATTTTGGTTAGCATGTGATAAAGGTAATTAGAAATAATATATATTTTAGAGCAACACACTAATAGTTCTAGAGTACATTTTGTTTCTTTTTGAATAGTAAGCCCACCAATTTTATCTTAAATCATATTAAACTTATAAAAATGAATATATATATATGGATTTAAAGCTTACAAATTCAAAGAAATTTTATTATTTTAATTTATGGTCTTTTAGTCTTATAATGCCTTATAATGCTACTGTACCGCTGTGGCAACTGATCACGTCAGATCTTGGAAGCTAAGGGGGGTCAGGCCTGGTTAGAACTTGGAGGGGAGATTTTCTGGGCACATCAGGTGCTATAGGCTTGGGAGAAGGACCTAACAACCCACTCTCAAAAAGCAATTGGCCATTGAAAACCCTATGAATAGCAGAGAAGCACTAACAATAGTGTTTCTCCTGCGGTATATATAGGGTCATTATGAGTTGGATACCGACTTCACAGCACCTAACAACAACAACAGTCTTACAACATTGTTTTGTCACATGCAAGAGAATTGTCTCTTCTTTGTAAAAAAGAAAAATTCCCATAGAAACTTTAGCATGAAAGGTAATTTAACCTTGTAAGTAAACATTGCTTTCAATTCCCAAAGAAAAAGGTACAGAAATAATGACAGATTATGTTTGTTTCTAGAAAATTTAATGTAGTAATTAAATACTAATCAGCTGTTGTGAAGCTGGACAAATGGTATGTAATGAACAACCATGGTGTAGTAAGTAAAAGTGGTCAGACAATACGGATAGGTAAGATTAAAAAGATATAAGCAAAGTGGTAAAAGACAGGCTCAGGAGTTTGAATTCAGAACAGTCTGATGTAGAGGTGTTCATAGAATGGTGAACTCTTACTTTGACATAAGTCCTGATCTTTTCAGACTTTTTATACTTAGATGGTTCAAAGCTTTCTGATCAGCTAAGTCAGTCATTGGTTTGTCTTTCTGTGCACCTGTCCATCTAAACATCATTACTTCATTGCATCATATTTTACAGAACTGGACTATCTATATGAATGAGCATTCAAAGTCCATTTCGGAGTTGTGTTCTTGTATATAGACAAGATTCATCTTGGAAGTGAAATTCTAAGAGGGACCTGGGTTGGAATTTGAGAGAAGCAGTCCGAATTCCTGCCTTTCCACTCACTGGAAATTTTCTCTCAGTGAAAAGACAAGAACCCCAACAACAGAGGACCTGACACAACTATTCCTTCCCTTGATATTCTTTGGCAGGTTACAAATAGTAGGTGGTCAGAATTAGTAAATAGTGCAGTACGGATGTGGATTACCTGTGGTTAGGTATTGTAACTGCTTCATTCAGGCCTCTGAGAGCAAGATGTCACAGGATTCAAACATACCGGCATTGCTTATGTGAATTATGGAAGTGCTGAGGTGTATCTGCCAACCACTGTGGGATATAGGGAAGGCAGTAAAACAGTCTCATCCTCTTAGCTATTTCAGGGATCTACATATCATAGGGCTGAAAAACTCAGATGAATAAAGCTTTGAAGAAATTATCAACTTATTTCATGTTTAGATTCATTATGTAGAAAAGGTCAGAATTATAGTATATCCATCTCTGTGGCTAAGGGAACTTTTTAGTTTTTTATTTTGTTTTACTTTTTATTTGTTTGGCCAGTCCTTTCATTTTATCTCATACAGGAAGGACTAGTGCAGTTGGTCTGCATGAGTTATAGAGGAATGAGATAACTAACTCACCAGTATTGCACAGCCAGTACTGATTATACTATACTGAGGAGGACAAGGTGCTGCACCTTCAATTATACTACTTTAATCTTACTTTGAAAAATGTGAAAATACTCCAGGACTATAAAATAATTCAAGGTCATTATTATAAGTACCAGATATCATTGTAAAGGTTTAAGGGATTGGGGGTTAATTAATGCTGATCAAATGGATACACTGTAAGTAATTTTGAAAAAAGAAATTCTTCCTATTTGCTAGTTGCTTTTATGGAGCCTATGTACTTAAAGTTGCTTTACTTCCTTTTCTTTAGATTATAAAGCAGAAGGAGTTTACCATGTAACATTGTTAGCTGCTGTCAAGTAATAGCATAGCTTTATGACTATGTATTTCCCATTTTAATCTGTTTTTATGTATCATCAAAATTTGTCCTCAACTGTCTGGGCTCAGCGGTATGTCCCTAAAACTTCACTGGGACCTTTGTCAAGTGAAGATGTTGGGCGATAACCTTTCGCACTGGCAGCCACCAGTTTACGGGAAAAAAGGAACAAGAATAACTCATGGGTGATTCTTAAAATAATTTTGATGGGAGAAAACCCTGATCACTAGGTTTGAAAACACTTATTTCTATTGTTATATATAATCTAAGTATATATTTATTATTAGTTCATAATATTATTTATCATTAATAATATATTTTAAAAATTAAAATATAGATAAAAGTTACATTCTGCTATGTTTGGTTGCTGATCCATTTTTATAGCAAGGTTATTAATAAGACAAAACTTTAGACTTATTTGTCAAGAACTTTTACTCCATTAAAATAAAATATATAATTATATTTTTTAATGAAAGGAATACAATGAACGAAATACAAATTTTTGAGATTTTATTAAATATATAGGATTGATGCTTTAAAAGTAGAGATTCAGCCCTCCAAGGACAGCATGCATATTTAAAAATCAATAATATATTAGGAAAATACTGTTACAACAAAGAGAATATTTTGAGATTTAACATGTCAAATTTATTTCACAGAGATCAAATGCATATCATATATAACTATGGTACATATTTATACTCATTTAACAACTGAAATTCAACTAAACAGTTAAAATATAAAGAATATTTTACCACACAGTTATATCCTACAATATACAATAAACCTTTTAACATTTTTAAATTAATTATTTCAAATTATGTTAGAATTATTCTATAGCTAAGGTAATTATTTGCTATGAATTTTTGATAAAAGTGTATACTTTTATAGTACTTTTATAGGGATAAGCTTTTAAGCTGTCCACCCATGTATCACAGGAAAGACAGGCAGTTGATAACAGTAGAAAAGAAAAACATTGAAAGGTATAGGAAAAGTCACAGAAGAGTCTGGGCAAGAAACTAGATGCTCAGATCTGTACAGCAGTATATTTTCTACTTTTAACTTACTCCATCTAAGCTGAAATAGAATTTTCTAGACTCATAATACCTATTGGTCTATCCAGCGAAAAATATTTTTTAAGTCTCTCAAATGATGAAGAATTATTTAGAAACTGATCCAAGAGATTAAGGTTTAATGTAATTTTTAAAATTTCTCTGAGATCCAATATGAATGTTTGAGAGAGTTGAAGTGCTTTTTATTTTTTAGATTCTTGTTCTACTGTCATTAGACTAAGAATTAAAAATAAGATCCATTAGCCCACCTCATGGTTCAGTGAAATATTTATTTCCTCTGCAACTCATAAAGATGAGGAAGTGGCTTAAATTTTCCCAAACAAACCAAGACAAAACTAACTAACAAACAAAAACATAGCTCTAGAATTCCATACACTGGATTAAAATGTAGTATCATTGTTCACAATGACACTATTAAATTACATGATGAACAAGAGCACAGAGTTTAACATACCGGAAAAGCAAGAAAAACTTTAATTTGGTTAAAAAATTTTAGAATGATTAATATTCAGTTTTGGAACACACTATATAAGGCTATATTTGAGAAAGAAAAAAATATCTGGGTATGGTAGTACATGCCCATAATCCCAGCACTTGGGAGGCTGAAAAATGAGGATTGCCAAATTCAAGGCTAGCCTAGGTTACAGGGTGAGATCTGATTGGAAAAGGAAAGGAACGGAAGGGAAAGGAAGGGAAGCGAAGGAAATATCTTTATCTGCAAAAACTCTAAGTACTCTACATAGAGATTTTAAAAGAGAAGAAGGAAAGGAAAGGAAAAGGAAAAGAAAAATAGGGTGAAAGCACAAAAGAAAAGTCCCTATTAATCTACAGGCCTATCTGGAGGAAAAAACTTCAAAAGAAATAGAACATGTTATGAGTCACATGAATTGGCAAACATTATGGCTAGATTTGTTTTCTGTGAGTAATAACAATATTTCGGAAGATTCATAACTGATGTTGAAATTTCTAATTTTATTTAAAAAGAACCACCCAGATTATCTAATTGAAAGAGATCTTGAGAAAAATGAGCTAAAATATCCATAGCAATGTGATTTTAGGTTAAGTTAAAATAAAAAGAGAAAAGAGGTAGATCGTAACAAATGTCACTATTTTGAAAACTTGCAAATGAAATGTCTGCTGCACTTACAATGACCCTGTAGGCTCACTTTAATAGGAGCACAAAGTATGAATGCACACTGTATGTATTATACCTGAGTGGAAGTATTCTACTTCAAAATAATGACAAGATAATGAGCCTATCTTCAAACAGCACTTTCAACATTCTTACTTCCAAAGTGCAAAATATATGTATTAAAAAGCCAACAAAGACATATTATCTGCAATTGAGGCACAACATCACGATTAATGATTAGGAAGACTGTGTTGGAAAGATGATATTTGCAGCATCTAAAAACACCTAAAGATACTTCCTTGACAGGGTGTTTCCAGGAATGACAGGTAACCTATGTGGCCTTCAAAGAAGAATAAGGCTCAGGCTGAATTCTTCTTTACTAGAAGGCTTCTTCTATAAAGAATGACATTCAAGTAATTGGGAACCTGATTTTCAAAACTCTCTCCACTTACCACGTCTCTTTTCCAGGAAACAGAGTTTGGACCTAGATTTTCTGCCAGTTTTGTATTAGCTACCCTATCTAAATTTATCTACACGAGGTCATAACAGCCCACATATAACCCTAGTGCAATCTGGAAAACACTAATTTGCCATGCTAACAACCATATGACATTCCTAAAGCAATATGTTCAGTTTTCATTGCTTAGCTAAATATAAGAAAGCCTAGAACCTCTGACATAAATAAGTGAATTTTCAAACAGAGCCAATGAAAGGGAAGGAGTCCTGGCCTTTATGAAAAAAGTTGACTCAAAGCCTGCCCCAGCCAGTATTAATAGCATTTCTCTCCCACTACATGTGGTTTTCATGCATTGTGTGTACTTTAAGCAAGTAATTGTTAAATATATGCAGAAACTAACCCAGAACATATTTTATGTTAGCACCATGTAAAAATCAGAATCACATTTGTAATTTAAATGTGCATTATCTAATATATAAAAGAATGATCTAAAAATGAATATTATTTCAGCCTTTTCCCTTTCAAGTACCAAATTGTGGCAGACCTAGTTTATATTTGGATCTTTATACTAATTGTGAAAATAATGTAATTCTTAGGAGATCTATTTCTAGGAAATTTCAAAAAAGCTTAAGATAAATATCCAAACTAAGGGAAAATCTACCTTAATGGCATTAAGGCATTGATGATGACTATGACCAGTACAGCTGCACAGCTTCCCCTCTCGTCACCTTGACCTCAGAAAACAAGTTCACTCACCAGGCAAATCTCCCAAAACTATCGTATGAGCCTGCATCCCTTGCACTGCGCTTAGGGTTACCATCAGAACAGAAAGTTGTTTTACCATGCTGTTAATCCACTCCATTTGTAAAGCGTCTTGGGCAACTTCTACATCAACTCAGCAACCCTATGAGACTACGCAACAGTAACTTAATTTACTATAGTAACTTGTACTTTTTTACATATCTTGTTACTTGCTGCTTTTGTTTCTTTCTTCCTAAAATGAATCCACCTAATATATAAAAAAAATTAAGTTGGCAAAGCCAATGAAAATAACTAGAAAAATTCATGGTAAATTCATGGTAATATGTGTTTGTAGTTATAAATATAAAGTATATGATTTTTAATTAGGCTTTTCACTTTAAAATTGCTTTTATTATATTAACATTTTGGGTTTTTTTTTTTAAACTGACCTCTTGTAATGTTGTTGTTGTTGTTGTTAGGTGCTGTCGAGTCGGTATCTGACTCATAGCGACCCCCATAGGGTTTTCAATGGCTGACTGTTTCGGGATTGCCTTGGGAGTGGATTGCCAGGCCCTTCTCCCATTTTTGCAGTGCTGGGAATTAAACTCGGGACCTCAGAGACTGCAGCGCAGCGCTCTACCAATTGAGCTCTTGTAATAGTGAACATTAAAGGGTTATTCTTAAATATACTCATGAGCATATTCAAAAAGTATAAATAGCTCTATAATAAAAACTGGCACACAAGACATTGGAATCAGGACGTAATATATGAGTTAAATATACAGACAGCAGAACAAGGATATCATATAGAATAAAGGTTTTCAGTTAATTTTTTAAGGATTCCTCTTACTAGATACATTAAAATCTTTTTCACATTATATTCTTGCATGTAGTAAAACTAGACAGTTATAAAACCTAAGTTATATATCTTAGATATTCAAACACATAGCTTCAAATATACTTATTCTAGGTATAATTGCATTTAAACTTAACTAAGGAACAAAGGCTACCTAGATCAATATTAGGGATACCAACAGATTTTTAAACCATAGACAAATGTTATAATTAAATTTTGAGATGCACAAAAAATTAAAAATAATTTTAATGCAACCCTTTTTAATATATGTATTGATTTTTCAATAAATACTAATAAACATAAGATCTATTTTTTGTTAAATGTTCTACGCAACTTAATGCAGAGCTTTTCTACAACTATTCTGTGATTAAAAAGCTCTGTCCATGTTACTACCTTAACTTCCATTAGTCAGTTTTCAACAAGTTTCCAAGGACTGTTAAAACTACTGGTAGCATGCCTACTAGTTGTATGCCGTATTACCTGGTGTGTAGAATAAAGTTACCTGACAGTGTAAGATACAGATAATTTATGAAATCATTTTCAAAATTTTTCATTCTTTCTCTCCCACTTTCTCACACACAAGCATTCACTCTCCCATCCACTCACTGGGTCATTCCCCAAGAACTAAGGATTCACCAGGTCAAAATAGTTCTTGACTCCAACATGGACTCACAGACATGAACTTTGGTCACAGTCTTGCTAGGCTCACCTTCCTGAGTAAACCTTCTTGTTACCTTCAACCTCTGACATTTCCTTGCTCCATTATCTGGAATCTATATTCCTAACTTTATGTATCTTCCTAACTAAGTTTACTACCTGCTCTCCAAATTATTTTTATGATTAGATTATTGGCTTTCTATAATTATAATTTTTTAAAATTTCTTCTCGAGGTTCTTTCCCTGACCCCTCAATCTGAATTCATTAACCTAAAACATAACTAAATTTCTAACCCATCATCTCACTCGCTAATGATTAATGGTCCCTATTCATGCCTTGCCACTGAGGTTCTACTCCCCTCTTTCTGCTATTCCCTAGAGTAATGAGGTTACTAGTTTTATTGTCAGATCATTCATATAGCTATTTATCCCTCAGCATACTCAAGCAAGTACTACAAATGGAAATAACTACCTGAAAAGTGTTGAAACAGAAATGCATATTGCCATGGATACAGAACTGCATTTATGACCTTTCACTCCATGCAATTCTAAAGTCAAGAAGTACCCAATACGGAGGCAGAAACTTAACTAAGAATGTGATCAAAAAATCAGAAAGTATATATTGCTTCTATTAGCAGAAAATGATATAAAGAGGTTTTTGTTTTTGCTATTCAGTAAGCAATGCCTTGAATTTGGGTATTTACCATGTAACTAATTTCTTATGTCATTAGGAAGTATTTTCTCCACTTCTATAGGATTACAAGGAAAATGCCTGCAGCTGTATCATTGTGGCATTCAATCCTGTCAGATCTCAGAAGCTAAGCAGGGTCAGGCCTGGTTAGTATTTGGATGGGAGACTTCCTGGGAATACCAGGTGCTGTAGGCTTGGGAGAAGGACCCGGAAGCCTACTTCCTCCCCCCCGCAAAATAACCAGCCATTGAAAACCCTATGAATATCAAAGAAGCACTGACAATACTATTTCACCTGTTGTATGTAGGGTCACTATGAGTCAGACACTGACTCAAGGGCACCTAACAACAGTAACAACATATGATTACAATTGAATGTATAAAATAAAGTCAAAGCTGTTATTTAAACTGATAGGCATAATATAAACCACATCACTTAAATAATACTCTTCATTTTGATGCTACAGTTTTAAAAACCAACAAATGTGAGATTGTTTGTATACTTATGTTCTATATCCTTCAAAATTTTACAAGCCGCTTCACAAATTTATTTAAAATTCTCATAATAAATATATAGGCTATTATTTCCATTGAAAATGATCAAATGAGTGTTCAAAAAGATGGGATTAAGGTATGCATTTTAGTTCATAAATCTGCAAGTAGCAGATGTTTGCTTGGAACCCAGACCGTGACCTCACACACCTGCTCCATCTGACAGCACAGCATTTCAGTTAACTGAGGCATTTTGTCCGAGATCTCAAAGAAATTTTGACAGAGGCTTAGATTCAAATGGCTGAGGTATTTTTATTTACTTGTTCTATTTTTTGTCTGTTTGTTTTGTTTGTTCTTTGTAAAGTTGGCCTCACAGCCTCATACATGCTAGGCAAGTGCTCTACTACAGAGTTGCACTCTAGCTTTCTTGTTTTATTTTTTGAGACAGTCTGGCCTCAAACTCATCCCTACTTCCACCTCCTGAGTGCCAGCATTACAGGATTATACCACCATGCCTGGTTACCTTCTTTAATTTTTAATTAAAAATTTTCATGATGATTATTAGTTTTATTTTATTTTGCAAACAGTCACTGGCTAGATCAATAAAATTGATTACCATGTCAATACTAAAGAAATCTAAAATATCATTAGTGGTAAAAAGCACATGTTGGATTCTTCCAGATGGAGTTATTACCCACATACTGGTAAATTATCTCTCTGAAACAACGTCATTTTTATTAAAGTCTGTAATTTTATTTTTCTCCTCAAATTTTATTGCACCATGAAATTGCATTTCAATAGGATGTTTAAGATCTATTAGGAAAGTTTTCACTCAATCCATCTTCATCGATTTTCACTAATATTTTACTTTTCCATATAGTTCCTATTTCTTAAAGCATTATTAATCTTTCTTTGACTTAAGAGTTTATATCTTCAATTCACTACTGATGTGGATGATTGTACCATTATCTCACATACTGTTTTTATTGATGAAATTATAACTCTGGATGATACCATGGCACAAAAAAGTATCAATCTTGTTAAAACAAGATTACCTCTATGGAGCATAGATGTTTCCTTATGCTTAATTGTTTATGCCAATAATACTCCAAATTATATTTATTCTTATCTTCTTAACCCTAAAATATATATCTTTGTTATTCCAACAATGGAAATACTTTATTGATCATTCTTATAAGAAAATAGTAAATGATAATACCAAAAGATGTTTCACAGGATGCAAAATAAGCTGTATTTCAAAAAATCAGATATAAGTCAGAAATGTTTTCTAAGAATCTCCAAGTTTCTCTGGAAAAGATTCATTATAAGTTAAATGTAATTTGTCCAAACCATGTACCACCTCTGGGCAGTAAATGCAAATAGAAAAATAAAAGTTTGGCCATTCTATTTACAAAAGGATTTTTTTATTAAATGTTTTCACTCAAATTTTTTTTTAAATTTAAAAATATATCTAAACCCAGCAGAATGGAGGGACAATACTACTAATAATTCTCTACCTCCACTTCACTTTCCAGAAGGTAATACATTTAACACTTGCAGTTGTCTATTTTTAATTCTGTTGGCAATTACCACCATACCTTTCTATATTTCATGATTTATTACTTTATTAATTGCTTATTTTCTGCTATGAAAGATAAAGATTTACTTATTTATTCCATCTACTTTTTCCCTTTAACACCTTCAAAATACACGGTAGTTGAATTACAATTTTTAATTCCTTTCTTGGTTACCTTTGTAACCTTCAATAAAACAAACTTTCTATTTCCAATGCTTATATACTATATTATTTAATTCCTCACTTCATATGGTGTAGGGATATGGCCTAGAGAGGCAGCTCTCAAGTCCTATCTAGCCAACTTGGAGGACTAAGACTTGTTTCCAGGGCAAAATGGCCCCTGGTAACCTCTACCCTACATCCTGGGCCTTTTGGGTGTCAAGCTCACCAAGATGGCTCTGGTGTCCAACTACCTCCTGACATCTGATTGCCTACTTCCCAATTACCAGATGACCCCTGATTGGCCAGTTTAAGAACATTCCGATTGGTTCCCCCTTTCAATGCTTCATTTGCATCCTCCACCTGATACGTTAAGCCCTGATCACTCCATGTTATGTAGCATTCTCTGACTGGTTCAATAAGGGTATATAAGCATGGTACACAGGGTACTCAGGGTCCATTCCACCGACCCTCTAGAGTGTGGCAGACAAGAACTACAATAAAGAGCTGTTGAAGAGCACTTGAGCTGTTGGCATTGTCCTTTGAAGCAAGAAGCAAAGAGCATCTGTGGGTGTAATTCTCTGAGCCTGGCTTCTAAGGGCTTCTCAGAGTAGCCGTGAGTGTAACTCTCCTTCCCAGGTGGCACAGTTCTCCTGCGACACCTGACTTGCCAACTCGCAGTGGATCTTTAACCACAGGGCTCAGCTCACAGCCAGAGGCCTATGGCAGGACACCCTGTGGCCAGCAGTGATGCCCCCAACAATACAATAAGTACATTAATACTATCTAATGTTCTTCTGGTCTATTCATTCTCACAAACTCTATTATATAGGTTTTTACTTCTGTTATCTAAACTTTTGTTAAGGTTGGTAACACTTCTGTAGTGTCTATAACCACAAATATATTTCCATGTTTTAAATGAAAATTGATTTCAAAAGGAAAAATTTAATACATAGATATAATTATTATCCCAAATACAACCAGACTATATGAGCCCAAAAGCACAGCCAACAAAAGCAAAAATGGGCAAGTAGAATTGCATCAGGCTGAAAATAAAACATTTCAGGACAGCAAAGTTACAGCAGAGTGAAAAGCCTACAGAATGAGAGAAAATATTTGCAGACCATTTACCATATATTCTTTAATCTAATCCAGGCCCTTTCAACAGTTTTAGAGGGCAACAAAAATCACATGCAGATTCAAATCTCTAGCTCCCTTTACCACGAATCTAATCTGCACAAGATTCTAATCTGCATCTGATTTAGTAAAATTCTTGAAAGAGTGTGAACTACATTCAAGAATATACATTACTTAATAAGGGGCTGATGTCCAAAATATATAAGGAATTCATACAATTCAGAAGCAAAACCCTTCTAATAATAAGATAAAATAACAATTAAAGAAACTGAATAGAAATTTCTCAAAAGAAGCTATAAAAATGACCAAAGGTTTAGATGCTCAACATCATTAGTCATTAGGAAGATACATATTTAAACTACAATGAGATATCTAAAAGCAAACAAAAGCAAGACAAAGCAAAAACCAAAACCAGAGCTACTTTATGATGCAGCAATTCTATCTCTGGGTATATATCCAAAGGAAATGGAATCAGGATCTCAAAGAACTGTCTGTAGTACCATGTTCACTGCAGTATTAGTCAAAATAGCCAAGACATGGAAACAACTCAAATGTCCATCAATGGATGAATGGATAAAAAAAAAACTGTATTTTGTAAATATACATATAGAAAGAAAACCTGCACATTTATGACATCATGGATGAACCTAGAGGATACTATAATTATGCTAAGTGAAATAAGCCAGAAACAGAAAGACAAGGTGTCATCATGGCACTTATATGTGGATGTAAAATAGTCAAACTCATAAAAGCAGAGAATAGAATTATGGTTGTCAGGAGTGGTAGTGAGAGGGAAATGGGGAGATGGTAGGGAAAGGGTAGAAAGTTTCAATTATGAAAGATGATTAAGTTCTGGAGATTTAATATACACCAGTATGTCTCTCCCCCATGTGTCTGTCAGCCTGTCATGCTGTGGTAGCTTGTGTGTTGCATTAGTGTTGAAAACTATGTCACTAGCATTTTAGATACCTTCAGGGCCACCCATCGTGGACAGGTTTACCTGAATTTTCAGACTAAGATAGACTAGAGAGAAGGACTAAGCAGCCCACTCCCAAAACATTTAGCCATTGAAAACACTATGAATAGCAGTGAAGCACTGTCAAATACAGTAGGGAAAATGAGCCTCCTTTGCTGGAAAGCCTTCAAGAAACCACTGGGGAAGATTTGCCTCCTCAAAGCAGAGTACACCTCAATGACGAGAATGTAGTAAAGTCCCTGGAACTTCCTTTTGCTCATGTGGCAAGAATCAAAATGAGAAGAAACAGTGGTTGCAACAATGATCTCAAACATAAAATGTACATGTGCATGGCACAGTGTTGGGTAGTGTGTTGTTCTGCTGTACTTAGAGTCTCTATGACTAGGATCCAACTCAACAGCACCTAACAACAACAAAGTATGTCTATAATTAATAATATAGTATTGCATACTTGAAATTTACTAAGGTGGTAGACCTTACATATTCTTACCACAAGGAGAAAATGATTAATTGTGAAATGTTGTAAATGGTAACTAGTTGATTAACTAAATAGTAGTAATTATTTGCCAAGTTGTACACTTTAAATAGATACAATTATTTGTCAATTACATATCAATAAAACTTTAAAAAGATGCAGCAAATATACACAGCATTTAGAAAGACTGCTTTTAGTGACCTTTAACTAATTTAGTCAACTGCTAAGAAGTGATCTTGAGTAAAACAGAACTATAGATGTATGAGAGGAAACCAGACACCGAAACAAAAAGAATGGGAACTGCTATGTTCAACATTCGCCAAATGGGAATGAGCTTTTAGTAACTTTCTGAAGGATAGAAAGTAGATAGACCTATGTTGAGATGTTGAGGGATGAAACAGGCTGTGAAAGTTAAAGCTAATGTGTGCAGGGGTGTGGATTAAGCAAGGCTAGGAAGCCATCTGCCTAAATTCTCAGTAGGCTCTGGGCTAGGTACTAATAACATGGTGAAAACATCAGAGGGGTGAGAATAAAGGCGAGCCCTGATGGTATGTGAGCAGAGGAGTTAAGACTCATTCCAACCTGCAGCCTCTAGGGATTTCCAGGTAAAAACAGGAAAGCTCTTCCTGAAAACAAAATTTGATGGGCAATCTAGGGAAATCCATGGCTTCCAATGTTGATTCCTCTACTCCAAATAAAGCTCTCTTCATTCTCACATTTACAGGGCCTGAATTCTAACATATCTACCCTCTACCCCACAACTCTGAATTCCCTTCAGGGAGAAACATATATGGAGGTGGGGTGAAAAAGAAGCTCTAGTCACACAATCAGTCAGCTATCTTCTATCCGATCTGTGGATAACCAAATAATGCTTTCCTATTGCCAAGGATGTCCACATGTTGTAATCCCTAGAACCTGTGGTTATGTTACCTTACATGGTAAAAGGGACTCTGTGGATTTGATTACCTCAAGGATCTTGAGGTGGGAGATTATCTTGGATTATTCAGGTGGGCTCAATGTAATCACAAGGGTCTTCACAGGAGGGAAGCAGGCAGTCAAAATCAGAGTGAAGGTGGTGCGACAATGGAGGCAGCAAGAAGAGAGGGGGGGTATGATGAGGGGCCACAGCAGGAATGCTTGGTGGCCTTTAAAAGCTGGAAAAAGCAAGAAACATATACTCCTGGGAGCTCCAAAAGGAACTGGCTCTGCCATTCCATAAAATGAGTTGCAGATATCTCACTTTCAGAATTGTAAAATAACAAATTTCTGTTGTTTTAAGATACAAAGCTTATGGTGATATGTTGCAACACAAATAGGAGACTAATACATCATTCCTCTTTTGTAAACATAAATCAAAAGCAAGGATTAGCAAGCATACTAAGAGAAGCCAACACAAATAAATATGAAAAATAAGCAGAAAAACTAATCCTGATGGAAAGGAAAATTCAAGGAATAGAACTTAAAAATCATTCTCATTAGTAAACTTGGTGATAGGAAAATTAACTATACCTATTAAGTGAAAATAAGATGCTCTGAAAAATAAATACAAAGAGTACAAACAAGTCTTTAGGAGTTTATAGTATGATTCCTAAGCACTAAAGGAAGTAAATCTACAAAAACATTGAGTAAAAAGATGAAAAAAAGAAAAATTTGAGGGGAAAATAGTCATCAAGACTAATCGATGAGGTTCACATACACCTATAAAGAACCCCAGAAAACATAACAACCACCCATCACCACAACTACAAAGCTAGATGGAAAATTTTTCAAAGAGGCAATCTAAATGAATTTTCCAGATCTGGAAAAGATTCTGTGCCAAGGCACGTTGATGATGAAATTTCAGAAGACTACATACTTTGCTAGATTTATTTCTAGGAACCTTGTGTTTGTGTGCTATTGTGAGTAGCATTTAAAAAATATATTTACTGTTGGTAATGTATAAAAATGCTGATTTTTGTATACTGAATTGATTTTATAGTCAGTCATCTTGCTTAATTATTAATAGAGTTGGAGACTCTTAAACTTATTTATATTATTGTTTGTATTACCTATAGTTCTTGATAGGTTTGTTTCTTGCTTTCTAATCCTTGTATCATTTGTTTTCTTTTTTCTCACCCTGTTAATAGAGATAGGAATTTCCTTAAAATATTAGATAGAAGGCTGGGGGTGGTGGCTCACACCTGTAATCTCAGTGACTCAGGAGGCAGAGGCAGGAGGATCACAGGTTAGAGGCCAGAGGTGGCCTGCATAACTTAGTGAGACCCTGTCTCAAGATAAAAAATAAAAATGGGTTGGGGGTGCAGCTCAGTGGAAGAGCACTTACAAAGTACATGCAAGGCCCTAGGTTTAGCCTCCAAGTATGGAAAAAAAAAACATAGATATTGGGTATGATCATGATTTTAAAGATATTGCTTCTAAAATTTCATCACAGTGTTTGCTGTGAATTGATTTTTTTTACTACTCTAAGGAAATTCCTTTCTATATCTACTTGCTAATAATTTTTAGAAATCATAAATAGGAGTTGAACTGTTTTCATTTGTTTTCATTTGTTTCATTTGATATTTAGTTTACAGTAAAATACAAAAATCTTAAATGTATGGCCTCCTTCTGAGGCTTCTAGTTAAAACAAGTTCTCTAGCAGAAATCCCCTCCTGACATGCATGCTACTATGTTAAGGATTTCTAATAAAAAAAAAAATTAGAGCTGGGCATGGTGGTACCCACCTGTAATCCCAGCACCTAGGAAACAAAGGCAGGACGATTGTGAGTTTGAGGCCAGTCTAAGCTATGTAGCCAGTTCAAGGCCAGCCTGGGCTACATAATGAGACCCTGTCTCAAAGCTAAAATAAATAAACAAATAGATATTATAACTATTTCATATAAATAAACTTTACAAGTTTACTTTCATATTTACTAATTTATTTGCTCATCATTCCTTCTTATGTTCAAAGTTTCCTCTGGGTACTATTTTCCTTCTTTCTGAAGTACTTATATAGACATTACTTAATAAAGATCTACATGTGGTAATTTCCTCTTTCCTTTTTTTGTCTTTTTTTAAAAATTGAAACCAACAATTTCTTTTTCAACTAGTGTTAGAATATGACCTTCTTCATACCACTTCTTGATGGATTGTATTGCTGAGTCCACAGCTCCACCTTGGCCTTTTAGATTTTATTCCATTCTCTTCCAGCTTCTATCACTGTCCAATTACTATTGCTATGCAGGTAATTAACCTTTTCTCTCTGACTACATTTAAATGCTTTCTTTTATTTTGTGTTTAGTTCACAATGGTGCATCTGGATGTGAATTTGTTATTTATTTATCCTGTATTAGAATCTGTTGTTCCTCCTGAATCTCTGAATTGGTACCTCTTACCAGGTTTTGAAAATTCCTACACACAGTCACTTCAAATAGCATATCTGTCCCATTGTCCTTCTGGAACCAAGAAGAGATTATATGCTGGACTTCATTGATTTCATAGGTCCTACCTTCCTATATTTTCTATCTTCTTGATTTCATATGGTACTCCAGCTAATTTATTAAGATTTATTTTCTAGTTCACTAATTCTTGAGTTTTTATTTTAATGTATCTAGAGAAATTATTTCAATTATATTTTTCATTTTGAAAATTTTTATTTTTTTACGTTTTGTTTAAAAATTTGATCATTTTTTATTGTCTTCTGTTTTTTTCTTGTTTACATTTTTTCTTTTCACATTTCATACATATTATGTATTCAAAAACTATAATATATAAAATCTTAGACAAATATCTATTGGTTATTTCTGCTGACTCTCATTCATATTGGTTTGTTTTATGAGCTCATACTTCCTTTTTCTCACCTTAAAAGTTATTTATGGGCCTCAGATGGGAAAGCTTCCTGCTCAGAGAATTATCATTTATTTCTCCTAGGGAGCCAGAGAGTAGTACCAACTGGATCACTTTTCCCTTCTTACAGGTCCCAGGCTTCATGTGAGCATCTCAGGTTTATCATTGCCACTTTGTATGGGCGTAATCTTCAGATTACTGTGCTGATATTGACATCCTTTTCTGCTTGTTTTTCACCAATTCTGCTTCACTTTTTTTTTTTTAATGGAATTGAGGATAGCAATAAGTGGTCCTTGAAGTTTTCTCTTCCTTATGACCCAAAAATTCATTCAAGCTAAGCTTTAGCTAGAATATATGACAGTTCCTTTCAGACTATCCTAGATCATTATACTGAGAAAAATAAAAAATGCAGAAATTATTTTTAACCTAAAATTATAAAATATGAGGAAAAATGAGAATTTTCCTAATAGACTCCAGAAGTTTATATCCCATCACTTCTTCTTGGGAAATTACATAAAAATGTACTGTAGCCAAATGAAGGAGTAAATCAAGAAACATTCCATTCAACCCAGGAAGGCAATGAAGGAAAGTCTTAGGGTGGCAACTATGTAATGGTCCTAGAGAGCAATGTGCCCATGTGAAGGACGAGGGCAGAAAATGACCTCTGGTCAAAGGAAAAGAGAGATGCTACTAATGAAAAGTATGAGCACAAGAATAAAAATCCTAAGAATGTAACATAGACATATAAGTTATGAGAAACGCAATCAAAAATTCAATACCAATCAAAATAGGTACAAGAAAGTTATGATGTTTCATGTCCTTGATGCTATAATGCTGTCCTGTGAGCAGACCAATAGTCACAGCACTGAGATTCCACAGAAGGAAATAATGGCTCAACAACTTTTTTGGAAATTGTAATTTTATAATAGTAAACATTACTATATATAAGCTGATAATATAGTAATGTTTACTGTTTTCACCTCTTTTTCTTTCATTATTTTATTATTTTGTGTGATAGGGATTGAGCCCAGAGCCTCATGCATGTAATCTACCACTGAGCTACACCCAGCCCTTGTTTTTCAACTTTTATTAGCAATTATGGTTTCACTATGAGCACAAAACAGAATGCAAATGTTATCAACCTCAAAAGTAAAAGTAATTGTGCAGCAAGCAGAGGAAGTCCAAGGATAAAGGAACAGCCACCATCATATCTTCAACCTAGACAGAAGAAAAGTCAAGGGCTTCTAGTATGGTACTAAAGTTAATGGAATATGATAAAGACTCAGAGTATTATTTAGCATTATTAGCATTACCACACAGAAGTTTTTAAAAATCAATTATACAATATTGGAAGACAAAGGAGGTTTTGAGAAAGGGGTAGCATATGACATTTAAATCATTACTTTCATGGGAAGGTGCCAATAAATATCTAAAGTCACCAAATTGAGATTTAGAGATTTCAGTCTATTGTAAAGTTATAGAAGCAATCAAAAACTGAGCTAAACAAAAAGTGATTCAAAGCCTCTTCTGGAGATTGGATGGGGAGTAGAGGGATTTTTATCACAAACTCTATTATTTGTTACTGTGTGCATATACTATTTGAGAGGATATAAATATTAAGTATTGGTTATAGGTTTTAAAAGGACAAAAATTAAACTAGAAAAGGAGAAGCTATCTTTTGGGGGTAATCAAGGTGCTGAAGGCAGCTTCCACTACCAATTCACCTCACAGTGAGCCATGATTTCCTTCCTAGGAAGTTATGACAATCTACTGCCAAAGACCTTTCCAAGTGGAGACCATGGTGTCCTCTACAGAGGCTAATCACATCTGATTCAGATTCACAATGTAAAGAAGAAAGGCACCTGACAATCTGGTAAGAAGTGCTCTGAGGGTGGAGGTATCTCACACCTCTGTCCATGGGAGGGAGAGAGCATGTGGCAAGTGCTCAACACTAGTAAAATATTTTAACTTTTCTTATTTGAGTGACCAAAATCATCTGACTGCTCATCTCAAAGAGCATTATTCATTAATTCCAAACTAAATCTCAAATGAGGAAATTTATGATTATAGTCAAAATAAGTAGGAATAGGAAATGAAAAGCTCTCTGAAACATAGAGTAGTGCTACTTTCTTTACTATAGCTGAGTATTTTCCCCCTTTGTGTCATGTTTATGAGAATAGACACAGCCAAGCTGACATATTAACTTCAGAGACAAAGCAGAAATCTGGCTGTTTGTGTCTGTGTGCACACACGCACACATGCATGTGTGCATGTCTTCCCTTTGGCCATGAGACATAACTTCAAACAACCATCTTATTATTTTATCCCTTAAAAGTTAATTTATTGCCTGGAAAAGAGCTAAAGAAGTTTCTGAAGATGATCTCAGGCTATGCTCTCTTTGCCAAATAACTATCCTTAATTATAACATCATACCCATTGGACATGGATAAAAAGAACAAGCGACAACTCTGTGGTTCAGCCATTCACCATGACACAGTTGCCACATTTGTCCACAAAGTGGCAACACTTCAATGCTTGAGAGCAGAATTTCTACACACTGAATTTAGTTTATGTACCAGAGATGCACCTCAAAAGTCTCTAAGAAAAGACTACATCAATGTCAATGATCACTAGAAGGAAACCACAAACTACAGACATTCTTTATACTGTACCCCATTTTGCAAACGTGAATATAAATTATGGAGAGGGAAAATTAAAATCATGTAAGAATACTGTTCTAACACCAAGGAATCAGTAGCAGAATTCACTTGTAGGCTCATGAGGGCCTTTTGGCAAAGAACTAAAAAGAGGACTTTTGTTGATTTTGTTCCTGCTTCTTATGGATATGGCAGCCTCTGCTGGGAGATATTATATGGAAGTAAAATAATTTTGTACTTCCTCAAAACATTATAAGAATAACAAAAGAGGAAAAATGTACTCTTTTTGATTGGGAGAATAGTTCAAAAGAGCAGTGCCCACAGAATATGAACTGTTCAAAGACAGAACTGTAATGGGGACCCTGAAAGAATGGAGTCTAGAGAACTGGCATTCCTCTGGGAGTCCTTATACTGAGTGGAGACAGCATCAGGCCTGGGTACTGGGATAATTTCACCCCACACACCCCTGAAAAGGTTTAACAATTCTGACAAATTGCCTCACAGCTGAGTCTACATATGCATATTTCTTGGCTTGTATTTCCTCTTTTCTATAAATTGTAACACTGCTACAGGAAAGGCAGACAAAAGCTCAGAACTTCCCCCACTTTCCTCTGCCCCCTCCCTGAATGGTTTAGGTCTCCTTCTTCATGGCTTACGCACCCCATTACATCTCTAACACTGCACTTAGCACATTATTTTATACTCATATTTCTTTGTTGTTTGCTCCTTATAGTTGTTGTTGTTAATTAAGTGTACCTTATTCATTTTGACATATTCAGCGGACAACAATGAGCGTGAAACTAAGGATACCCTAAATATATGTTGGTTGAATATTCTTTAATTTGATTAAAATTACCCAAACAGTAGCCAGTTCTCTCAAGTCATTATTATTTGGAGATTTAATAAATATGCTCTGCATATTTTAGAAATCTAAGTGTTAAAAAATATTATACAGAAACATGCAAACCAAGACCTAAACCCATCCCTGCAGAATAGTTTAATATATGGATTTGTGTTCATTTTTTCACTGGCTAATCATTGGCACTTGTGTCAGATCCTCTTGTATATTCTTGGGGTGCAAAATAGATAAGATATGACCCTTCTTCCTCTGGAAGATACAAACATAAAAAATAATGACATTATGGTAATTATGTAATTACTTTATAATTTGTTTTTGTCATTGTATATTAGAGGTTTTTTGAGAGATGGGAATGATAAGTACATTGACAATGCCATCCACTAAAAACAAACCAAAAAACTAAAGTGAATCAATGGCTGCTGTAAGACCACAGCAAGCCATCAGCCACTTTCTCTATAACCTAACTGAACTTTTAAGCCATTGTGACTCCTCAGAGCCCTTTGCAAATGTTTGCTGTGGCTCTTACTGATCAATGAATCTGCTTTTATTAACAGAGAGCCCTTTGCAAATGTTTGCTGAGGTCATAGTCTTTTAGGAAGAGAGCATACTAAAGTGAGGAAAAGAAATAAAGTCCCCCTTTTTCAGTCTATTTGGAGAATAGATAAAAAACTTAATAAATATGCAATTACAAATTGAGAAAAGTGCTATGAAGCTTACAAATAAGGTGCTCTGGTAGAGAACAGCAGGAGACACTGGGAAGATAACCATAGGGCCAGATCACACAGGGCCATGCTAAGAAGTCTATAGGCAATGCTAAGAAGACTATGGGCCAAGCTAAGAAGTTTGGATTTTATTCCAAACATAAAGTATAGAAGGATTTTAAGCAGGGGAGTTTTATAATCCAATTTACATTTTTCAAAAGATCATTATGCTGTTGTGAGAAGAACAAGAGGGAAAGCAAGATTATGAGATTACTGTGGAGATCTGGACTATGGCAGTGGTAGAAGTGAAGGAAGTGAATAGATAGAAGATTTGTTTGGAGGGACTGAATCTATAGGGGTGATCAATGGATTAAGAGAACTGGAGAAATTGAGAGAGACTCCAAGTTCTGGCTAAAGCACTGAGTGTATATCAATGCTATCTACAGACCTAGGGAAGGTAGGGAGGTCGGGGTTCCATCTCTAGACACTTGAAGTATGAGATGTTTGTGAGCAAGCTAAGAGAAGATGCCATGAGACAGCCAGAAATTTGAGGTGAGATATGGGCACTCTGAGGTTTTCAGCATGTTGTTGTTATTGTTGTTGTTGTTGTTGTTAGGTGCCATCGAGTCGGTATCCCACTCATAGTGACCCTAGGTACAACAGGCAAAACACTATTGTTAGTGATTCTCTGCTATTCATAGGGTTTTCAATGGCTGATTGATTTTTGGGAGTGGATTGCCAGGTCCTTCTCTCATTTCAGCATATAGGTATTATTTAAGGCCACTGAAATGCAGGCAACCACCAACAGAAGCATGGAGAGACTCCAATATTTAATAAAAGGTTGAGGAACTAGTGGAGAAAAAAAAAAGAAACTAAGATGAAGAAGTAGAAGCAGCAGCAGGAAGATTAAGGATACGTGGGAAGATTTATGCATAAGCATGTAGAATAAAGTTAGTGGGATCTGGTCAGTATTGACGACCTAGCTACACAGGTAAAAGCAGGAAAGACTGGCTAATTACAGTGCAGTAAAAGTGATGGAGCTTAAGCAGTACTCAGAGTAAAAAACAATGATGTTTATACATAGAGCAATCTAAGTGCTTCTAAGTAATTCAATAAACTCTTATTTGTCTACAAAATATATGTAAGAAGTAGGTAAAATGTATTTACTGAGAAATCCTACATGAAAATGTTTCAGTCTACATTTTATTCTTAAGAGAAGAAGCAAAAAAGAAGAAAAATAAAAGATCCTATGATCTGAGGAAGATCACTGGCATCTATAGTTTTCCCAAAGGGTTTTTTTGGTTCATTAAAATTATACATAATTAGAATTTATTCTGTGTTTTCAATGGAAATTCTAATTATACATAATTAGAATTTATTCTAACTGTAGTTTCAAATGGAAATTCTATTTGAATAACATGAAAAATGTTACAAAATTATTAAATCTGTACAATTAAATGGCACAAAACCTTTCAAATAAATGGAAGAACCATTTTTTTCTGAGAAACAGACTGCAAATTTCTAATATAAAACAGGTATACATTATCTTGAGAAAACTTTGTAATGGATTATTGTTCATCCTGAATTACTATTATATCATTTAAAAATTACTTTTCACTCAAAAGTAGGTTTGGCTCTATGTTCCAGTTTTGTAATTATCCTAAACTATTTACTAGTTACTTAACCATTTGGCTCAAGATAATATTTATCATTCAATAGTACATATAGCAAAAACAATGTTGAAATATGCTTTCACAAATGATTTTTTCCATATCAGCAGACAGATAAGGAAAACATATTGATGCAAAGCAAGAAAGCGTTTTAAAATGATGTTGTTTTCCCTTGGAACAATCCCAGTTAATCGATTATACTTCATTACCCTGCAATGCACTTGCACACATTAATGATGCAAGAATATGTAATAAAAGAGAGGATGCATCTTCAAATCCTTCTTATCAAATTTCAAGAGATACTGATCAACCCAACACCTTGCTAATAGTCATGAGACTGCTGTTTTAATTAGCTGGTGATATTTTTTACTAAGAATTTCATATGATGAAACTGTTTTTCCTTGTATTGAACCAGCTTGGCCCAGACTAGCCTGTCCCGCAGTGACATGTATATTGAATACAAATCAGACAGCACAGCTTTAAATCTGTGTTGTAGCTCTCATTTCTAATTCGAGAACTGTACTATAATCATAAGCTTCTGGTGGATGAAAGGAAATCAGCTCTCTGAATATTAGCTAATGCCACATTTGCAAGTCCTGAAGAGATCTGTGCTGTTAAAAAAAATAGATCATTTCGCGTGAACCTATATATATGAATTGCTTTGTACTGCTCAGCTGATAGAAGCAATGCCTGTGCTGGGATTAAACTCTTTTCATCATAAAACCTCATCTGGTTCGGAGTCCAAGTCCATCAAACCTTTTTCCTTTAAAGTCCCGCCTTTGATTCTACATCAATTTATTCAAACCGCAGCTGGGTGGCTGAAAACGAAAGGACAGCATCATTTAAACCAACCATGTTCCCAACTTGAAAGAAGGGCTATAATTAAAAAAATGGGCATAAAAGAATGGAAATGGGATAATATTTTTTAATGGTAGTTCAAAGGCCGACAGATGTCAGAGCCTTTGAAGATGTCAGTACACTGAGCAAGAAGTTGCCATAAAAGAGCTTGCCTGAGAGGTGAAGCAGCTTTTTAATGGCTGAAAAAAACCCTTGCAGACACATCCTTGTGTTTTTAATTTGTCAGAGTTTCTGCAGTATTTTCAGATTAATTACACATGATTATAACTGCATAGCAGACATATTTTTATACTTGGTTAAGGAATAGTTTATATCGCATTCTTTCAGAATTAGATAAGAATAGGGACACTTTCCTAGGAAGTCCAAAACTATTCTGATTGCTTCACATATTTATGCTAATTTTGTGGGACTGGCCCAAGTCATTGTTACTATATGTCGCCAGCTTTTGCTCTCTAATAGTCTGATTGCTGCTAACATTACAATTCACATGTGGTAGTTAGAATGTGTTCCACTACAGTTTGGTTCTTTTCATGTACATGGAACAATATGTGCCTGAATAATTAATTTGTGCACCAAGTCATGTCAAACCAAATTAATGTTTAAAAACATTCATGAGTTGAAACTAAACAATTACAGGCTACCATAGGGTTCAGAAGAGAAACAGTTGGCAAATGGGGAAAAAAAGGTAGCCATAACTACAATATGCTCACTCAATAAATTAATGCTCACTCAAAAAGAAAGACTTGTAATACTGAGTATAAAATGCTGGGGAACAGTTTACTAAGATTTAGGGGAGGGGCTTAGAGCATTTGCTGGAGGAAATAGTTCTGACATGTCAATGTGATTTGTTCTATAAAATTACCCTCACAATATTCATGAATGTTAACCACAAGTCTCTTGTGAATGAGTAAGTAGCAAAAAGTCTTTCCCACCAATGAGTATGCCTGTAATTTATGTCCATGATGAGATGCAGGGGAGAAGGAGTCCATAGGCTTTGAAGACAGACAGATTTGGGTTCAAATCCTAGCTGCACAGCTTGGGTCTGCCTTCCCATCTGTAAAAACTGAGATACCAGTAATACCTGCCTCCTCCCAGAGAGTGTAAGAAAGTTTCTAGTCCACAATATGTACTCAACTTATGTACAGATAAATTAAACGCAGGCCATTTGTAAATAAAAATGTTTATATTTCTATATTCAAACAATCACATTTTAATAAAAATTACCATTCTTTTACAAGTAAGTGTTGAAAATCCCTACTGTTCCAAGACCAACAGCTTGTAAAGTCTGCCCCCTCCTTATGACCGATCAAACTCTAAAGCATACACTTGTTTGGTTCTGATAGCTAACCTTTAGCCCATCAGTGCAAAGGCAGCCACGCAGGAGTGGGGACTGGAGAGCAGGACAGGGAAAGCATTCCCAAGCAGGATATAACTGATGTGAGAAACAGAAAGCAGGAATAAGCATTGCCCCAGAACCCAGAGATAGCAGATCCCCAGGAGGCAGGAGGCCTACAACCTGACCCTAAAGAAGCCAATCAGCCAGCTTCCCACTTGCCTCCGAGTTTTCTCAAAGGACAAAAGCATCTTGGTGTTTACTTTCCTGGGGCAGGGTCTGCTTCCTTTTTCAAGTCTCTAGACAACTACAGTTTGGGCATGACTTAATCCTAAGCATAGCTTCAGAGCAGGTGAAGTTTGCTTTACACATTTTTCTATTTCATTGTCTGCGCTTCCCCAATTTTCTCTTACCTTCCTGCCCAAGTCTCTTGCCTCCAACATGCCCAAGTATTCTGGCTAAGATGCACCATTGGCACTGCACAGGAAGTTCCCTTCCTGAATTCCCTCTTCCTTCTCCTTCTATTCTCATTTTATCCATCAAAATGTCCCTTTTTCAGTCTAATGGACTTCAGTTTAATGAGAAAATATAATTGGAAACAATCCCACAATATGGTATGTCTATAATATTTTCTCTTCCCAGTTCAGTGTTGTTCAGATTTTCCCTTCTATGAAGACTTACCTAGTTCTTTCAGGCACACTTGGTTTTCTGACTTTGCGTACAAGGCTGATAGCCAGGTAACAGCAATTATCTCATTTGCAATGCTTTGTCTGCTTGCTAAAATGCCCAGCAAGGACCCTTGCAGAGGAGGGCTTCCACACAGCTTGTGGTCTCCTCCTCTCCCTCTCATCTTCGCTGCTCAAACTCTTGGCTCATAGATAGGCCCACGAAAATCTTGCTCCTTTCTTCCTACTAAAACTGAATTTATACCATTTGGGGTGATCCTGACAGTCAATTCTGCTTATGTAGGTGAGAAATGAAACATTTCTTAGGACTGGACTTTGGCAAAGCTCTCTATGGACCTGACAGTGGGACTGGAGATGCTAGCTGGGTATACAGTTGATCCTCCCCAAATCACTAATATGCCCACCTGCAGACCATGGCCTGACTCAGCCACTAACGACCCAGGATGCTTCATTCATCTGAGCCTCGAGTTTTCAATCTTTTTAATGGACTCCCTGATCTTAAAGTCCATGTCCAACTGCAGAATTTTATGAGGCAGCATTAGTCTTTATATTCTATTGTTCATCTGGTGCAGTAGTCTGTTTCTGTTGTATGGCCATGGATTATGATAAAAAATAAACAAACATGGATATAATTATTAAAAAATATTTGCCCATTATGAATTCTTATAACAGCCTAGGTAGTATTAATATGATTTTTTCTGGCTCCTGAAATACCACTTTCTCTTGGTTCTCTTCTTATCTTTCAGTGTTTTTAGCCAGGTCCATTTCCGCTGCCTTCCTTCTTAAGCAGTGAGTGTCTTCTATGCTCATTCTCTTCTGCCTCCATAGGAAATCTCACCTTCAAGTTGGTATCCATTATAGTCTATGCTTGTGATTCCCAAATCTTTATTTCCAATTGTGATGGAGAACTTTCTTTGGGATGCTAGTCCTATATTACCACTTAACTAAGTGGTATCAACACCTAAATGTCCTGTGACACATCAGACCATAGCTCTGGGTCTCCCCCTGCTTGCTCAATGCCATATTCACTTTCTCCACAGGCACTGCCTTAGCTAAGATCCTCATCATCTCTCATTAGGATGACTCCACCTAGTCACCCAGCCTTCAATCTCATTGTCACAATGAGCCTAGAGCCTGCCACAGAAGAGTTGTTGTTAGGTGCTGTCGAGTCATATCGGACTCATAGAGACCCTCACAAGGTTTTCAATGGCTGACTATTTCAGGATTGCCACAGCCGCCTCCCACATTTGTGGTGCTGGGAATCGAACTCAGGACCACAGAGATTGCAGAGCAGTGCTCTACCAACTGAGCTAAGTCCCAGCCCTGCCAGAAAGTACTCAAAAAACATTCATGGAACAAACTAATCAAATTAAAAGTTGATGCCATAGTGAAATTCCATATACATAATTTTGTCTAATGTTTGTTTGTTGTTTTGTGGCACTACAGGATTGAATCAAGGGTCTTGAACCACTTTGCAAGCACTCTACCACTGAGCTGCAACCCCAACTCATTTTTAATTTTTTTATCTTGAGCTAGGGTCTTGCTAAGTTATATAGGCTGTCTGTGACCTCAAAATTGTGATCCTCCTGCCTCTGCCTCCTGAGTCATTGGGATTACAGGTGAGAACTGTTGCGCCCAGCTTGCTTAATGTTTAGACAGGAAAATACACACAGAAGTAAATTTGATTTATATGTCATTCAAAGACTCATAAAATTTTTAAGTCATAGAAGTTCACTTTGTCAATATCAACCTAGAACAATGTAATTTCAAAGAGCAATCAGAATAGTTAATAAATTATAATTTTCACGAGATTTACTTTATTACTCTAATTTCTGAATTGAATGATTTTTCTTAAGGAATTCCAATATTATGACAATAGATGGTGATTTTTTTTACTGTGTGCCACTAGAAATGGTTATAGAAGCAAAAATATTTCCGTGTTTTGCCCAAAGTCTGAGGCATTATCTTGCACAGTTGGATTGAGTTTAATAGGGAGGATTAGAACACACTTCACCTTTTACACTTGTGGCTTTTGTCAGTGACTCCTTCAGCAGTAATTTTTGAATGAATGTGGAGCAAAAAGCTTTCAGTCCTCACACTCCATTCCTCTTGCTGCACATGCCAGTGTGACTATTTCTAAAGACATCAAATATTTTGCCCAACATGTGTAGATAATATTTACATTTCAAACAATTAGCTTTTTAGGAAACAATAATGAACACATGCATTTTTCATATTAAATGACATTGCTATGAATAACAAAATAAGATCATTAACAAGTACTAACTTAGGGATTCAACATAATATAAATGAATCACAAATCTCATTTTAACATTTCTAAAATCTTGCAACTTCTAAGATTTTCCACTGGAAAATTTCCTTGTTCTGAGACACTGGGCCTGGCCAGACAATGGCTCCTTGTTCACTGAAAGCTCCTATTCATTACAGAGTCACTGCTTCTATGGGAGGGACATGCACACAAGCCTAGAGGCTGATGTTGCACTGCAATTGTCCCTACAATCAACGAAAGAGACCTAGACCAGGCCATATAATGCAGCAAACTTCATTCTCTGAGACACATTAATTCATATTGAAATATTATGAATACTTTTAGGCTTTGACTTCATACATAAGCAAAACAAATCCAAATGACCTATAAAAATAACAGGTTTTTTTTTCTCTTTTCTTTTTGTTGTACTGGCAGGCTGAATCTAGGGCCTCACACACACCAGGCAGTACTTCACCACTGAGCTACACCCTCAGCCCCTTTGTTTATTTTTTATTTTGAGACAGGGTCTCGCTAAGTTGTACAGGCTGCCTCTGGCCTCAAACTCCTGCCTCAGCCTCCTGAGTTGCTAGAATTACAGGCATGCACCAGTGTCCAGTTTAGAACACATATTTTCAAACCCTAGAAATCTAATTGTGTATTATTTCGTTCTGATTTCTTGTGAAAGGTTGAAACCTTGCAGAAAAAAAAATATCAAAAACCATTAGAGAGGTCAGGAAATAATTAAAAATAATTAATAAAACTGACTAATTACTAAAACTGAAATAATTAGCCATTGAAAGCCCTATAAGTGTTGCTATGAGTCAGACTCAACTGGACAGCACCTAATAACAACAATTACTAAAACAAGTGAAAAACTTTTTGTTGAATTTTAGTATTTGTTTTAACTAAAAAATACCTCAAATTTCACATGAACCCACAGATTTCAATACTTCATGGTTCTATAAGGCCAATTTTTATTTTTCAAAAGTTTCTTTTAAGGGCAATATTTTTCAAATTTTTTCTGTATGCAAATATTAAAGTAGTTTGAAAATAGACTATTATTTTCATCTAATGCCTTGCTCCCCTCTTCAAATAGGAGTTTAAGGGCTCCCTAACATCAGTTTCTGTCATTTTTGTCATGAAAAATGCTCAGGTGTTAAATATTATTCATATCATACAACTAGGCATGATTCCAATTAGTCCTGAATGGAGCACAAATGACAGTTTAATAAGCCTCAATTTGCCAGCTCTTTGAACATTTGGTGATATCATCATTTTGCCAATCATTTCTTGCACTCTGTCTTCAACCTCTCTGTCACAAAAAATTATTCAACTAGAGAAATGAAGACATTAGGGATCTCTTACAAAACTGATGGGGTTTTGTAAGAAAAGCCAAAAATGGCTTTTCTGAGACTGAAGAAAAAAGAGTTATTCATCCTCAAAGATAATACTCGTCAACTTTTTCAGTAATTTTACTGAGGGAGAGGGGAAGAGGAGAAGAAGGAAGAGTAATATGCTGAAAAATAACTAACGCACTTTAACTATGTCAATGGAAATGACATTCAGCATGCAGAATAATGATTTAGTCTGGAATATTCATCTTAAAAAGTAATTCATCTTATTATTTTTTCTTTTTCTCAAAATGGCTCTAGAAAGTCAAAACTGCATTCAACATAAACTGTTTTTGAGGCATCTAAAAGAAAAATACTTTAGAATTATTCTTTGTGTTCCTATGGAAAGAAGTTTCCAAATTGAACTTACTAAATCATCTTTGCCAAAATTTCCAAAAGATTTTGACTAGCTTTTGTCATCATACAGACTCCTACTTTAAATTTCTTTAGGGAAAAAAAAATATTAACATTGAGCTCTTTGAGATTTAAAAATGCATTCTGTAAAAACAAATAGGTCATATATAATATTCAGAATAGTACATGAATATAACAGAGATCCACATACAATAAACTATTCACAATGAACTATGCATTACCAGTACTAAATGCAAATTCCCAGGTAGTTTCTATAAAGATTGGTATGCTCCATTGATCTAAAAGGTTGGTGGAGTCTTACTGTGGACATAACTTTTTATTTTGGTAATAATGTGAAAACCAGAAGTGAACCCATTTCTAAACACATTCATTTTTTTCCATTCTTCAAATTCTGAAATTTTTGAGAAGAAAATGTATTTCAAAGACAATATTAAGAAATGCACATGTGCCGGGGCTGGGGTTGGTGGCACACGCCTATAATCCCAATGACTTGGGAGGCAGAGGCAGGAGGATCACAGGTTGGAGGTCAAAGGCAGCCTGCATAACTTAGCAAGACCCTGTCTCAATTTTAAAAAGAAAAAGAAAAAAGAAAAAAGGGGGGCTTGGAGTTCAGCTCAGTGGTGGAGCACTTGCAAAGTATGTGTGAAGCCCTGGGTTTAGCCCCCAGTACCACAAAAAAAGAAGAAGAAGGAAAGAAAAAGACAAAGAAAGAGAAAGAGAGAAACAGAGAACGAGGAAGGAAGGAAGGAAGGAAGGAAGGAAGGAAGGAAAGAAGGAAGGAAGGAAGGAAGGATAGAAGGAAGGAAGGAAGGGAGGGAGGGAGGGAGGGAGGGGGGAGAGGGGATGGAGGGAAGAAAGGAGAAATCCATCTGTCTTCCAAGTGTAATTCATCTCAACACAGAGAGATGGTGTGAATTGTAGCTTTGGGGAAAGAATGAAACCCCTGGCTAAAATTTGCTTTGGATTTACATGGTATGAGTTACTAGTATCAATAGTTTAGAACTAATAACATACTGACATTTCAAGATTGGAAATGTAATGGGTCTGTGTGGAACAAATAAAATCCACAGACAATGTGCTCATACATAAGCAGTCATATGGGGCGGGGGAGTTTTACCATGAGGCCAAGATACAATAACTACTAGTTATATAACCTTGGACAGTTTACTTATGCTTTCTGAAACTTTTCTCATCAACAAAATAGATCATCCTCTGACCTAGGTAAGAAGGTCAAAACAGAGTTTACAGATAGAAAATTTCATCTTCATAGATATTGAAGAATTGCATGAGATAGTGCAATAAAAGAACCTAGCAAAGAGCATTTATTATGTACATGGAAGGCACATAATAAATATTAGTTGTTGTTGTTGCTGTTGCTAAACATTGTTATTTTTGTTGTTGTTAGATGCTGTGGAGTCAGGTTTGACTCATAGTGACCCTCTACAGCAGAATGAAATACTCCTTAACAAGGTGCCATCCTTGGCACTGTGTCTCTGCTATTTATAGAGTTTTCAGTGGCTGATTGTTTCTGGACTGTTTCAAGAGTGGGCTGCGAGGTCTTTCTCTCATTTTTGCGGTGCTGGGAATCAAACCTAGAGCCTCAGAATGCACAGAGCAGCATTCTAACAACCGAGCTAAACCCCAGCCTACTGTTAAACATACAGAAACATAAAAATTCAGTGTTGTTCTATAAGGTGCTATTATTAAAAACGGATATCAATTGCATTATTCAGGTATGATTTTATAGCAACATCAAATATGGCAAATCACTAAAAAGAAAATTGCTCTGAGTATCTCAGCATGAGGAACAAAGAGTATTCTCTACCAAACTGCCTCTCTACCATGTTAGGCAAAAATTCATATATGATCCTGTTCTCTTTTTTTGCCATGTCCAAGACTTTCCAAAAATCTAAAATCTTTCTAATAAGAGCCTGTGAACCAGCAGTGCTGTGGCCTTTGGCAAGATAATGTCCTTGCATCCAAAGTTCCATATCTGAAAACTGAAAATAATTGGATGTGGTCATCTCTTGAGATTATTTAATCTGACTATATAATTGTTTGGGAGAAGGACGTGGCGACCCACTCCCTAGGCAATACCAAAACAATCAGCCATTGAAAACTGGACAAGGGTTGCTATGAGCCGGACACAACCCAACGGCACCCAACAACAACAACATATTATTATTATTATTATTGCTATTTAGATACTTGATATGACTAAACCCTTCACATCTGGTAGAACAACCTATATACACTAACTTTTGGTTCCATGCAATACTTCTAATTTTCACCACTACAGAGGGATTGCATTATATTCATTATTTTAAGTAGCTCTAGCATTTAATTACCTCTTTTTCAAGAACAAATTTAATATTTCTAAAGAAACCCATTAAGTATAATAAGAACAAAAGATAGATTTTTAAAGTAATCATTATTAATTGATACAAAGTTGCCATTTCAAAGGGAATACTTTATGTTGTTATTTAGAAGGTTTCCCTTTAAAGGAATATTCTTTATCTAACTGTGGACCACATACCATAGACTGTGGTTTCCATGGTAACTACCACATTTAAAAACTATGCACAGAACTACAGATACACTGTATAATACTTCTACAAATAGATCATTCTTAAATAAATTTTCTTGTTTCAGCTTATATTTTTATTTTTTAAATTTAATTTTCTCCATGTTCAGGACCAAGATGAATTATTTATAATAGTTTAATTTTGGGCACATTTGCTACTTTTGTGTTTGTAAGATGAAAATAATTATACAATTTTAGAATTATAATGGAAAAAGAAAGCTGATGATCTACAAAATACATAAGCTTTACTTGAAATGGCACTTTCTTATATTTTCTCCTAGCTAAGAAATAATAGTCTTATACATGTTAATTTATACAACATATAAATAATGTAAGCATATCATTAAATTCATATGTAATACTGTTAGACACAACCCTATTAGATACTAATAAAATAAAACCTTCCTATCAGTGTATCTATGCCAAAATATATGTCAATTTTTGTCCCCCTCTATGGGAAAAAATCTATATGACCTAGAATTTGGTGTTAGAAAACCACAGTATTTCCCCCACAGGCCTTTTCAAATGGTCTGGTTAGGAAAACCTCTATTTATATTTAAATGCACAGAGGAAGTTTTTGAGCTATCTTAGCATTTAAATAATATTATAAAACTTCATCTAAAGAAAATAATACCAGATATCGACCCAAAATTTATTTTCTTTTTGTAAAATAAAGGTAAAATGTTAAAAATTTTCTCACAGACTTTATAATGTCTAAAATTAAACTTTGTTCATTGCAGCAAAACCCACTTAATACTTAATACATACTTGATTTCCCTCTACCCTCCCTCTAATATAAATAACGGGTGTATCAGGGGATAAGTGTTAGAGTGTGGTGTGTACACAGCTGGAGCACCAAGCAGCCACTCTGTTGTGACCGCTTGTGTCACTAGGGATAGGAGGGGAACAAAAAGGGTGACCTTAACAGCATCAGACACATTAGGTTGGGGGAAATGTATAGCTCACAGAGTTTGGTTTGTCTAAGAAATTAGTTCAGTTTGACTCACAGAAATAAAAGTATTTACTACTTTAGTATAAAGTAAATGATATTGATGAATAAATATTGATGATGAGATACTATTTTGTTTTTGCAGGTAGGGTATGAAACATTTTTAGTAGAGGAACAAAAACCTTTCATTTTATTTTATTTCTTCTTACTACAGTTTTTTATAATGTAAAATCAGAGGATGAGAGAGTGTAATGTAAGATAGAGAGTAATACACTTGAAAATTAATGTTAGAACATTAACTTCTAAACTATTTCTAATCTCAGCCATGTTTTTAATTTTTACTTCCCAAAGGCATTTTGTATGGATTCCAGACAAAGTGACAAAATAACAGTACAGAATTTGGTAGGCCTGTGATTTAAATGTACTTTTTTATGATTTATAATATCTAAAAATTAGATATCTCAAAGCATCTTTGCTTATCTGATTTGAGAATAATGACATTCTCAATAAATTAAAATGAAAATTTGGCACATTAATATAAAATCTACTAATTGCATTATGTGAATGTACTCAAAGAATCTAAGGTTCTCCCACCAGATTTTATTTGGAAATGTTTTAATAGACAGAATACCATTAGCTGTAAGTCAATGTCCATATTATCTAGCCCCATATAATAAATTTCTCTAGGAAAAAAGTTGTGGTTTCTTTCACTACCTAAATAGATCACATAATCCATGATGTTTCCTTCTTTGCTGTGGCTTCTAGGAAAGCTCAGAAGTAAAACTTGCACTCAACAATATTTTTTTTAACTATAGATTTTCTAATGCTGCTAATATCATCCATTGATTAATAATTATTTTTGGTTATATTTAAGTACATGTTTATTATAAAATGTCATCTTAAATTCTTTTTGAAAGTAGTAGGTATATAAAATTAAAATCAAATGCTTTGATAGAAAAATGCTACCAAAGTCCGAAGACCATGTACATAGGTAGGAATAATAATAATGTTCAGACTATATATATTGTTAAATTCATCCTTTGAGTGACCTTTGGGAAGACTGATAGCAATGCTTAATCCACTGTAAGAATTTATACCTTGTGCTCACATTTTCAAATTCACAGAAAACAACATAATTTTATTAGAATTGAATTTCTAAAATTATCTTATAAATATCTTTTTAGGAAAGCTTTTTTTAAAAAATAGAGGAAAATACAAATTCCACCTTTTGGAATAAATTATAGGTAGAGACTCTTAATTTGAATCAATATAGCAATATCAAGATGATTTGTCCAATTATTATGCAAAAATTGATGATTAGAACATGATTCTCAGTTTAAGGAATCAAAAACATTTAGAGGCCAATGTTATGCAAGATCCATAGTACATACATAAATGCTAAGTTTAATATATTCTTAGATATTGCTGGTAACTTTCTCCAAGGATTCTATATGCAATTTTCATGATCCTGAGAATGGTTCCCAGTGGCTGCTGGTTACCCTGACTCCTTCATTTGTCTGTACTGCAACAGGTCACATAGCTCTCCTAAGATGGTGACAACATTTCTAGAGTGGATTACAAAGTTCTATGTAATAGTTTTACAGCATTACACACCATTCACTTAGGGAACACACATAAGACATCAAGCAATGTCTAAAAGGTTTGAGGTCTTACAAGGACAACTAAGGGATCAAGGAAACGTTCTGTTTCTTTTCTAAGTCAAATAGGAAAAAGTATAGACATTCTTTCACAATATTACAGTGCAAAGGCAAAACAAGAATTACCTATAGAACTGCCATGTTAGGAGAAGCTTTCTAAAATACTTATAAATTTTCTTTACATTGAAAACATTATTGATTCAATTAAGTCACACTCTAAGATAATTTCAAGAAGAAAGTCCTGTCAATGAGAAATATCTGAAAAGATTGTGAATTTCTACATGTGGTGACTTCTACTGGGTTGGATATTTTTTTCTTAAACATTATGAGCTTAGGGAACATCTTCTATGAGGGTGATAAAATTTAATGTGCACTTTAGCAAATGGGGTAATATATCTACCACTGAAAAGGTATTATGACAAACATATACAAGTAGAATAATTAGCTAACTGCACCAAATTAAATGAGGAAAATGGTTAATTATTCCTAAGTGTGTTACTATATCTTATCATTGTCCTACAAAAAGGAAATTATTATAACAAAGTCTAACTTCTAATAATTATAAAACATATTCAGCAAAAGTGAGTTCCTTGTTGTTATGATTCACCTTAAGGTAGGTCACTATATAAGTATGATTTTCTTATTAGTACACAATGTACTACATATTTGGAAGAAACCCAGACCCAACTCAATGGCACCTAACAACAATAAGAATCTGATGGGAAAAAACAACAAACAAAGCCATAGTATCCAAAATAGATAGTACACTGGTCCTCTTGGTTATTTCTAACAGTCCTTTTTACAAAATGGCCTCCACTGCTAAATTACAGCAGCCAAACACTAAGTGGAAATAAAATCTCTCTGGAACTAAAATTAAAAATTACACAATCTAATGTTTAAGATACGTGTGTTTGTTGTGCATCAAACAACAGTGATTTTTTAAAATTTTCTAATTTGAAAAATATACGCCCACTTTGTTTTATTTTAAATTGATGAATGGAATTCTGTACTTAAAAGGTATTATACATTAGATTATTTAGGCCATAATAATGAAAAGATATAGTTTAAATATTTAGGACTTACTTGAAGAAAACAGAATTAATGTTCCAAGAAAGTCATAAAATATGAGAAATATCCTAAGCTAAAGCATTTGAAGAGGCCATATAGTCTTCAAACTTAATATTTCAATGAGAAAAAATCAAATTAATAACCATATTACACGATCCCTGTGGCTTAATTACATACAATAATTCTAAAATTTTCCTTTTGTTATGATTGGATGAACCGCACCCTATACGGCAGATACGGCATATGCAAAATCACAAAGATTTCCTCTAAATTTGGCCTCTGCTTGTGTCAAATTTCCACCACAGCACCAAAACAGTGAGAAGATATATAAACTAATGAATTTATTATATGTCTCATTTGATTTTACTATGCAAACAGATCCTAGACTGACTCAAACCCTCTATCCCATATCACGGGAAGACAATGGTAGGGTTTGACATCGTGTCTGAAGGAGAATGTAAGTTTGAAAATATTCTTAATAAATCACATGGCTAAAAATCAAAAGATCAGAAAAGTCTTTTTAAAGCCTGTAATGAGGTTGATAGCAAAAGTACAATGCTTGTTTAACAGGAACCACCTGACTATTCTGGTACCATGATTACTACAATGACCACCTTTTAGTTAGCAGACCACCATAAAACTGGAAAATACTTTTCCTATAAATGCACACTATTGAAAAAAACTATGCTGAGCATATTCATATTGTACTAGTTATTGTCTGAAAATAAAAGACAACTCAAGGTCAAATGAAAAATAACCCATAATTCCTACTCTTTGCCTTACCGCCTCCCGCTCTCCACTCAAAATATTAACATCTTCTTTAATTAGCAGTATTTTTATGTTTAAATGATTATAAAATTGTTTAAACATACCATAACCGAAGATGTATTTTTTTTTTTGCTGGAAAATTATGTTATTTTAGGATGAAGGACAACTAAGGAGAGAAGCTTATCTATGGTGTGGTTAGTATGGTTCGATTTCAATGGGAAAAGAGGAATTTGCCCTAGTATATGATATGGTTTTATTAGGAAAGAAAATTATCTTTTTATTGTTGTCAATTGCTCTTAAATTTTTCTTTAATAAAATTTCACACTAATGTTCTAAGAGGATACACTAAAGGCCCTTGATTATATATACACTGCAGAATATATTGTACCACAAAGATACATACCCAGTAAGATTTTTTTCATCTGAAATTTATAAAGATAATTTTCCATGCTGACAGTGCACATTTCATCCATAAGTTTGAAGAGTCAAATGCTACCACAGCTGGGGGTTATTCTGCCAAATGGCTTCCAACAGTGACTACAGAGATGGAGGCTAGGAGGCATGTGTATGTGCATGTAGGAAAAAGCAACAGACCTGATGGGAAATAGCCCTTTCTGGAGTCGTTTTTGTCAATTACCATCTGAGTGATTTAATCGAATATAGAGTCTCATGAAAAAAAGCAACACTAGGAAGTAAAAGCAAATATTAAAACAGCTGCTTGATTACCTACAGAGATTAAAACAAAAAGCAAAGAGTGAGGCTGATATATTTCTTAGGGATTTTCTAAGGCTGAGGGGAGGGGTAAGGGGCAGATACCTTTTAAAAAACCATCATGAAAGGAACTGAGACAAGATTATAAAAAAGGGGGCCAAGTTATAGCGCGCCATGGGATTTTTAATCTGGCTACCTGTGGTTTCTGTGGTTAAAGCCTTATTCATCCCCAAAACAGGGGGTGGGGATGGGGAGAGAAAACAAAAAAATCACATTTATATGTCAGTTTTGCAAATGATCAAACAGTGTGCATCAACAAGAATAATAAGAAAACATTAAACGCTGATGACTTTTTAAAAATAGATACCCGTTTTATCAAATATTATTGATAATTACCTGTGCATCTCGTTTCTTGAACTCTTGAATTTGATTTTCGTGCTCCATATTGGCAGCGCGAAGCTGTTTCTCCAGGTTTTCAATTTCCCGTTCATGGTCTCGGACTAGGCTATCCTTCTCTGCGTTATGCTGCTGTAATAGGTGTGTCTTCTCCTGTTCATGCTCCAGCTTCAGCTCTACTATCTGATTGGACAATGAGGAGGACAGTTCATCAACAGAACATCCTTGTCGTCATGACAACTCATGTACAGCTTAATTTTTCTCTAATTTGTCCAAGTTGAAATTTTAATTTTTGCGTCATTACTACCTCATCCTTGAAATACTCCTATTTGGTGGTGGGGGGGGTGGATTTTATTCAAACCTCCCTCCTAATATTCAAGATAGTTGGGCATTTTCAGGAAATACTTTTGCAATATGTTGACATAAATATCTGAACATTGAAAAAATATGTTGAATGCTAGGTATTTCCTCCCCATGAAGTCAGGTACTACTTATTAGCCATGGTTGTAAATGGTTAATAGTCAGTACGCTTTGCTTTTTGCTCAAATGTGTACATGTAAAAAGCAGCAATTAAAGCGGTCACTTTTCTCTATGATTTTCAAATAAAAGATCTGAGTTAAATACGCATCTGGATTATCGTACATACAGTTGTCCTTTAAAAAATAAAATGATAAATTTCAAAGCTCTATTATCTTGTTGTCAGCTACGGTACACCAACATAAACAGATGTTATGTCTTCCAGAAGGGTACCTGCTGTGCTGCAAGCCTGCGCCATGATTTCATAAAAAGCGTTCTATTCTCAGGATCCTTTCCCAGTCCACTCCACACTGGAGACTGTGACCTTGGCCAGTCTTAGCCTCTCCCTGCTAGACTGAATGGCAGCCCGAGACCAAGGGCCTGGTTGCCGCAGCTTTGATACTAATCCTCCCAGACTGTGCACAATGGCACCCTACCTGGCCTGCAAACTATAGCCAGCCAGGCTGTCTTTGAAGCAGGTGATGAATAGGGGACTGCAGGAAGCCAGCTTCCACAGTGAACTCCAGGCCACACAGCTGCTAAGAACAGTCACTTGGATTTTTCTTCAGTTTTGGTGGATTTCAGGGGGGAAAACTGCTGTTATCTAGAATATGTTGTGTTATTTTCAGCGTGAGAATCCATCTTCAACAAAGCTAACAGTAGGAGCCTGCTCCAAATCGATCTTGTTTCGTGCAATGAATCACCAGACTACCTTATCTTAAAGCTATAGCATTCATTTCTCCAGGCGTGCATTCTGCACTAAATTTCAGAAGTTATTTTCTTTTGAAATTTGAAATTCTCACCCTCCAATTGTAAATCAAGAATCAAAAAATAAATTAATTTTGCTTTAAAACATATATTTCAAACATTTTCTTATTGTGGCTTTTCTTAGAGAGTTGGAAAATCAATAAATTTCTAAACATTCATAAATGTGTTATGCTATTAAGAAATAAAAGTACATTAACTTTTGAATATATATACTTATCCAAACAAAATAATGTATGAATAACATGGGAAAATGTATTTTGCATCTCAGACCAAAGATATAGTCTAGTAAATTGACTTAAAATTTAAAGATTTCCCCTATATTAAACTACTGTTGGCAATATATGGAATAACATAAATTTTTTCCTAATATTTACCATACCAAGTAGTAAAGTTCTCTTTATTTTAAATAAATATGTATGTTTTATTCTGTGATTCACAGAATTACAATGTTAAACCCAACAGAAGAAAGAAATTAAATTTTTATTGTTACTACAGCATTTTTTTCAGACAGCTAAGTATATGAATTATTGAATTGGAATATTTTTTGTTCTTGGATACATCATTCTTTCTACTCAGTGTTATACTGTCAAGTATCATTATAATAAAATTTAAAAGTTTAGTCAAAATCATTTAAGTATATAATACACTGAAGGGAAGTAGAAGTCAAAAAGTTCTACTGAGATCTTTGAAAATCTCAAAAAAAAAATCTTAAGAATGAGTATGACTTTTGATAGAAAGCAAAATATTTTACAAGTAACCAAATGACCTGTAATTGGAATAGAAGAATTATAGAACTGCCTCCTCCCCCACAACAGACATGTGACTAGAACTAGGTGTGAGATCATTAGCAAGGATACTTCATTGTTTTAGTATCAAGTATTAATGCGCTTCCATGGGACTTTTCTATTATGGGTAATCTGAAGTGTTCTTATCCCCTGATCAATGATCCTGCCCACGTTCAAATTTGTTTATTCACTTTGATAAATGAGGAAAAAATGAAATAGTAATAGTAGAATTTCAACTATAAAGATAAATGTCCATAAGTTATTATTAGTTTGTTATTTTGTCAAGGCCTGTTGTCCAGTGATTCTTATTAATGAATAAATGTCAAGGTTGGTGAAATAGATGAAGCTTTGTCTGCTCAGTCCAACAATATTTGGCTAACTTCTAAATGTTATGAGCGCTTTTTGGTCTCACCTACATTTCTTCATTGTCAGCATCTTCTGGTAGGAGTATCTTCTCTAGATAAATTGTAGAGTCCAGAGGAAAAGCCTGACTATTCTGGGAATATCTTGACAATGGTTTCATAAACACAAAGGCCATCACTGAGGTAGATCTGCATTAAAAATCAAAGTTTTACTGGTTCTTGACCCTGTCCACATAATTAAATATTAAAAGAGTCCTTCAGACTTTCCAGATTGGTCTCTTACTTGTAAGCACATCTCAAAGATCAACATGAAGTAGCATATTTTCCTTACATGAGACTAGAAGATACTCTGGGTTGAATGACAATAATATCTAGTAGAATTAATGAAGACTGAGGTGGTAGAGTATGGAAAAATGCAAAAGATATAAAAGCAGAGAGTACCTACAAGAATGAATATTGAGTGGTCAATGAGCCTCTATGTCAAGGGGAGTCCAGATCCATAGTATGTGCTATGAGCACGAACAGGATGCACCATTACAAAGGCTGGCTAAAGAAGTCCCTGTATTACAGGATGGAGGGCTTCAAGTTCCCTAATCCAAGAGCATTAAACTGTGAGCCAGGTAATGAATGATCCCAGGTATGTGCCCATCCTATATGTCATATTAAAGCCTATTTTCCTGTCTTTCAGGAATAATGGATGATTAGCTCTCATGTGCAAACACCCTCTAGCATGTGGTAGTCATGTGAGATGCCAGACTTGATGGTGTGATTGCGGCTTAGAAGAGAAAGCAGCTTTATTGCCTAGAAACTGCTACATTTGCACACATGAAATTGCTACTTTTTACGTCAAAACCAGAGATGAATGCTGTACCCACTATGCTACTGTGGAACACACACTGAACCTGAAGTTTAAGAGTGAAGTTCTGAAGTCCCTGAAAGTATAGTGCTCCATTACAAACAAAATCGTTTTATAATCTGATGAGAATGTCCTCATTCCAACTGAGAGTTCTTGGAAGTGTTAACAGTTTTTGTTCCCAAACTGGATCATTTTTCCCTCTTGAAATTTTGGACTGTAACAACTCCCACTAACAAGACCCAGCACCAACTGAACAATGAAGGAAACTTTCATTGTTGGTCAAGAGTAGAAGCGGGAAATAAACTCAACTCGCTAGTCAACTCTTAACCATTGGGAATTGGAAGGTTTTAGAGACAGGCTAAAAGAAACAAGAGAGAGGGGAAAACTAATAAAGAGACAGAGGGGAAAACTAATAAACTAATAAAGGGGAGGAAGATTCATGTCTTTCCTGGGAATAGGCAGAGATTTTGCAGGAATTTGGGCCCTGCTTTTTTTGGCTCACTTTACAGTTCTAGCATTCACCATGGTGACTGTGAACTGTCATAGCACTGGAGGGTGTGTCATTTAACACATAGATGGAATTATAATGAGGTTAAAGGTGGTCTAGTGGTCACTCTGGCAGCCATCTTAGATCCAACCAGTTATGGTTAGCCCCCCTGAAAAGGAACTTCTGGTCTACAGGCATCTGGTCTTCAACGATAAACAAGATTAGGGTGGGGCAGAAACTCAGCGAGGTCACCTAGGCAGGACTCAGTGGAACAGAAGTGACCAACGGCAGGAGCACATTCTAGACCCTCAGGACCAAGATTGAAATGATATATTTCCAAGTGTTTTGAACTCTTGAAATCTGTATTTTAAGTCCTGACAATAGTTTTACAGTGAAAATAGTACTAGTAAGTATGGCTCGAATTATTTTTATAATCATACAAAAAAAAGGTCAATGGGGATAGAAAGAGTCATTACTTCTCAGTATACAATACATGGAAGACTAACACATTCCTTTAATACACCTCAAAGTCAGAAGTTCCGGTATCTGATGCACATATCACAGATATGATAGTATGCAGCACAACACACTGAAAATGAAAAATTATGGTATAAAAATGTAAATTAAATAACCCCAATGGTAACCAAATTACAGAATCTATATTCTACAAGCCTTGGTGTAGGAATCTGTTAAAGCTATAGGAATTAGGGTCAGCGCACTGGCACACACCTATAATCCCAGCAACTCAGGAGGAAGAGGCATGAAGATCACAAGTTCAAGGCCGGAGGCAGCCTATGTAATTTAGCAAGACTCTGTCTCAAGATAAAAACTTTATAGGGGCTGGGGTGCAGCTCAGTGGGAGAGAGTTTGCAATGTATGTGCATGGCCCTGGGTTCAGACCCCAATACCACACACACACACACACACACACAAAAAAAAAAAAAAAAAAAAAAAAAAAAAGGAATTAGGAAGGGGCTCTCCCTATTCTCCGGCTAGGAAAAGAGAAAGAGAAGGAGTCTATAGTTAGGAGCCTGTTGGGGGAGATCTGTCCTAAAATAGAATGATAACTGTCAGCAGCAGTATAGCAGAGAAATGCCGGTCAGAACTGCCACCTGGCCTGAGGAGCTCCTCTAGTCAGGGTCTCAACTCAGTTTAAGCCAGGTCCTTTGCTTCATAACAGAAAAGAATTTTAGGACAAGTCAGAGTGAAAGTTAGTTAGTTTAACATTACATACTTGACACATAAACACAGACCTCTTGAGAGAGAGAAACCCTTAGATGTCTCTTTGTTGTTAGGTGCCATTGAGTCGGTATCCCACTCATAGCAACCCTCATAGGGTTTTCAATGGCTAACTGTTTCAGGATTGCTTTGGGAGTGGATTGCCAGGCCCTTCTCCCATTTTTGCAGGTGCTGGGAATTGAACTCGGGACCTCAGAGACTGCAGCACAGTGCTCTACCAACTGAGCTAAATCCCAGCCCCTAGATGTCCCTAGAATGGATATATATACACTTGGCTTTAAAAGGTGGGTTTAGGGAGGTGTCACTAAGGTGGGTTTACACAAAGGTGGCACAAGGGAGTTGTCTGGGCATAAGCATAGCCCCTAATCCCATCTGTAAAATTAGGTTAAACTCCCAGATTTCTTGTATTCAGTGTCCCTAAGCATAGTTTATTGTTATTTTAACATTTTTATTATTTAAGATGTCTCTCAAAAATAATGCCTCTACGAAGGCAGTTCTCATAACAGTTTTCTTGGTAGTTACGGCAAAGTTCTTGATCCTCGACTGATGAGATTCAAATGAGATCCTAAGATGAAAGCACTTTCCCTTTCCATGTCCCCCAAACTTACCTATCTTTCTATCCTGCCTCATAACTGAAGAGAAATATGAAAGATTAAGAGTCTGGAGGAATTTAGAGGCCATCTAATACAATATTAATCTCAATCCAGAAACTTTCCCTATAATGACATGATGATTGATAATTCAGCTGCCACTGGAATGATCTCAGCAAGGGAGAATAAGTGTATTCCAAGACAAACAATACTTCATACTGAACATACTTGGCAATGGAACTTCTGGGTAAAGAGAACAGGTAAACTGAGAGTTGTGAAAAGAACAAAAACAAATGTTAAAAAGAAAACAAGAGAACATTCCCCAGCATCAAGAAAACAAGGAAAGAAGAATATTATCTTGATTATAAAAACCAAATCAAAAGGTGATAGTGAAAGAAAGAAAAAGAAGATTCTATGTCATTTGGTGAGAAATGCTAATTTGTCCCCATACCCCACAAGTAGAAATCATGACTTGAAATGATGGTGAGGAATATATTCTAAAACTCCAAATTTAGAAAGAAATGGGCTTAAGATGTATCACTCACAGTTTCTCTCTTGTGCCTGGATAGGTGATAAGGATGATGACTATATAGAGGAAAAATGGCTTCTGAGGAGAGAGAAAACTGGGAAAGCTAAAAATTATGGTTGATTCTGATTCATCACAATCTTTCGAGCTCCCATCCAAAAAAAAAAATCACCCTCCAATACATGGAGAGCAAACCCTGATGTAGGACATGGACAAATTGTTCAAAGACAGAGCATACATCAGTTTCTTTAACAAAAGTTGCAGAGAACTCCAACTAAACCCTGCTTTTCCACCCCTATCATGATCTCAAACTACAGAAAAGTAAATGCAACAAAATATCTGTCCTCAAGCTAAATGCAGAGAAACACCAGGCTGAAAATACAGGCTGAAAAGCAATCCAAGATAATTCATATACATTCTATTACATACAAATAACAAGTTTAGACAGAGCAGGTGAGGTGGGAGAAAAATATATTTAGACATCTATAAAAATATTAGGAAAAAGTGAAATTAGGAGAGAGAGAGAGAGAGAGAGAGGAGAAAAAAAAGAAGGAAGACCCATTATTCTGGAAGGAGAAAAAACTACACCTTAAAAATTGGAAAGAATTAGTTATAGGAGAGCACAAGAAGAATATGAGTACAATGAAAGAGTCTGCAACTGTACCACTGCCATGCCATATCCCATCAGATTTCAGAAGCTAAGCTGGGTCAGGCCTGGTTAGTATTGGGTGGGAGACTGCCCAGGAACACCAGGGGCTGTAGGCTTAGGAGGAGGACCTGGCAACCCACTCCCAAAATACAACCAGCCATTGAAAACTCTATGAATACCAAAGAAGCACTAACAATACTATTTTGCCTGCTGTAGGTAGGGTCACTAGGAATCAGACACTGATTCAACAGCACCTAACAACAACTACAACACAGTGAAAGGAGGACTCAAAGATAAAACAGCATTAACTAAGAACCAAAATAGCGCCATTAAACGTTAATTCTAAATTGGAAAAAATCATGAGCTGTATAAACATGGGCTAAAAATCAAATCACTTACTTTGGCAAAGGTTTTGAAAGAGTCATAGTAAGAGCTCAGAAAAGAGACAAAGAGAATACAATGTGGAAAGAAAGTAGGAAGATAAAATCTATGTAATACATGGATTATATCATAAAAAATGAATGGAGCCGGGCGCTGGGGCACATGCTTATAATCCTAGCGGCTTGGGAGGCAGAGGCAGGAGGATCACAAGTTCGAGACCAGAGGCAGTCTGAGTAACTTAGTGGGACCCTGTCTCAAAAAGTTTAAAAAAAAAAAAAAAAGGGA
>VMDO01010694.1:0-11535 GCA_007922755.1 Pedetes capensis | reverse complement strand
TAGAGTGGTAAGGATAGGTAGGAAGCATAAGCAAGATAATTTTAGTTTTTACAGTAGGAGATAAATAATACCCTCAGAATCAAACCATAAAATTTAAAAATTTTCACTTCAATGCATTTTTTAGTCGTCATTTCTTTATCTTTCTGGTTTTTGTTTTGTTTTGTTTTGGTTTTTTTTTTTTTTTTTTTTGGTGGTATTTGGGGGTTGAACCCAGGGCCTTGAACATACTTTGTAAGTGCTTTACCACTGGACTGACATTCTGAGCCATTTTTAACTTTTGATCTTGACACAGAATTTTGCTAAGTTACGAAGCCTGCCTCTGGCCTCAAACCTGCGATCCTTCTGACTCTGCCTCTCAAGTTGCTGAGAATGCAGGCAGGTGCCACCACGCCCAGATAATCATTACTTCTTATCATTTGAAGAAATTCTCTATTCTAGGAACAAATATTTTTCTAAACTTCATAAATCTTTCAGTTTCTCTCATTTCTTCAACCACAGATCCCTATAGGGCAAAACACTTTGTTTGCTAGTCTAGAGCTGCTGCCATGACAGGAATCTCTTCTACTTCGCATCAGACATTGAAGATGCCATGTGGTACCTGCCATTTTGGAACCATACCATCCTGTTGAAAGTGGGCATCCCATTTCCATAGCAGCATCTCCTACTGTTGGCCCCAGAATATGGCAGAGGCTAACACAGAACTGCTCAGTGGCAACTGTGCCCACCACCAGTGAGCTTCTCAGCACTGTAGTCAAAGTAGTATCCTCACAGCCCTTCTCTGGGATGGGTTCTCTGGTCTATAGTAACAAAAACACCATCCAATTCTCATTTCCTGGTACTTTTGGCTCTTCCTTGATACTACATCAGTCAGTTCCAATACCTCCACATCACAACAATGTGACTAAAGTGATCATAAAGACCACTACCTATGAAAATCACAAATGATTGTAAATGTCTTAATATTTTAAAAAGAGAGATAAAAAGCAGTTCAAATATTTTGAATCCCATCAAACATTGTGCTAATCATTAAATAGTTCAAGGGATACTTTGTTTTAAAATTAAAACAAAGCCATTAAAAGACAGAGATATTTCAATAGAGCTTGCCAGGTAACATTTCAACATCATCCCACATCTTAGTCAAGGGCTTTCTGTGAAAAACTTTCATTTTTTGGATGTGAAACTTGGTACTACTTTTTTTATTGTTGATAAGACTTACGGAATTAAGATCCATACTAAGAAACAGGTATATCATACCCTGGTATTTTTCATTTAATGAGATATAGACTCAAACTCATCCAGTTATGTTGTTGTTGTTGTTGTTGTTGTTTGGTGCTGTCGAGTCAGAGTCTGACTCATAGGGACCCTATGCACAACAGGCAAAATACTATTGTCCGTGTTTTTCTGTTATTCATAGGGTTTTCAATGGCTGATGGTTTTTTTGGGAGTGGATTGCGGGATCCTTCTTCCAAGCCTACAGCACCTGGTGTTCCCAGGCAGTCTCCCACACAAGTACTAACCAGGCCCAACCCTGCTTAGCTTCTGAAATTTGACAGGATCAGATGCAACAGTGGTACAGCTGCAGGCCCCATGTGGTTATAGCTCTGAGCAATTTGCAGTTGCAAAATACCACACCTGAAATGTCAAAATAAGTTTCTAGAGAGCCAGAAATTCAGCTCCAATATGACAAAGTCTATTGTAAAGTTATCACAGTTTCACTGCACTGAACTTACATCCTTAGAAAAAGATGCTGGAATAATTTTTTAAATTAGTATTTTAGTTGTATATATTTACAGGGTTGTTGTTGTTAGGTGCTGTCAAGTCGAGTCCAGACTCATAGCGACCCTCGTAGGGTTTTCAATGGCTGACTGTTTTGGGATTGCCTTGGGAGTGGGTTGCCACGTCCTTCTCCCATTTTGTGGTGCTGGGAATTGAAGTCTGGACTTCAGAGACTGCAGAGCAGCGCTCTACCAACTGAGCTAAATCCCAGCCCATTTACAGGGTATAAAGTGATAATTCAGTTAAATATACAATTATTAGATCAGGGTTGTTGACACATTTGTGTATCTAAACATTATACAAAATCTTTTGACTAAAATGTGATGATAACTGTAGGTATTTATGAAATATTGTCTTTTTTTAAATTGCATACAGTGTAGTGAGATTCACTATGGGATTTTCAGAGTTACATCTCGTATTTTGCATCTGCTCTTTCCCTCTTTACTCTTCTATGTTGTTCCCATCCCTCCCTTCTCATTAGTCACCTCCTCCATCATGTTAGGTCCACTTGTATTTTCCAATCTTAGATATGTGCAATTGAATATATACATAAATATATATACATATGTATGTGGGCTGGGATTTAGCTCAGTTGGTAGAGAGCCGCTATGCAGTCTCTGAGGTCCTGAGTTCGATTTCCAGCACCACAAAAATGGGAGAAGGACATGGCAACCCAATCCCAAAACAATCTACCATTGAAAAGCCTATGGGGTCGCTATGAGTCGGACACGACTCAATGGCACCTAATAACAACAACATATATGTATGTGTGTATATACAAATATATATATATATATAATTTTTTCATTAAGGTAGATCTAGGCTTTCATTCTGTTGTACATAGTGAGTCAGACCCAACTCAATGGCACCTAAAAACAAGCTCCTACATGTGAGAATATATGCTATTTACCCTTTTGAGTCTGAGTTATTTTGCTTAAAATGATGATCTCCAGGTCCATTCATTTTGCTGCAAATGACATAATTTCATTCTTATTGCTGTTGAATAATATTACATTGTGCAAATATACCACATTTTAAATCCAATCATCTGTTAATGGACATCTGGGTAGATTCCATACCCTTGCAATTGTGGAGAGTGCCACAACACATATGGAAGTGCAGATGTCATTGTGATATGATGACGTATCTTCCATTGGGTATATTCCTAAAAGTGGTATAGCTGGATTGTATGGTAGTTCTGTTCTTAGTTTTCTGAGGAACCTGCATACTATCCCACAAGCAGTGTAAAAGGATTCCTTTATCCTCATATCCTCACCAGCATTTGTTGTTGTTTGCTGATGTTAGGCATTCTGACTGGGGTGAGATGGAATCTCAGTACAGTTTTGATTTGCATTTCTCTGATAACTAAGGATATTGAACATTTTTACATATTTATTGACCACTGTATTTCTTTTTTGAGAACTGTCTGTTCAGTTCCATTGCCCACTCATCTATTGGATTGTTACTTTGGTGTTTAATTTCTTAAATTCTTTGTACATCCTAGATATTAATCCTCTGTCAAATGTATAGGACACAAAGAGTTTTTTCTCCCATTCTGTAGGCTCTCCCTTTATTGTTTTCTTTGCTGTGCAAAAGCTTTTTAGTTTTATATACCACCATTTGTCAATTCTTCATGCAGTTTCTTGGGCTATTGGGTTATTGGGCTATTGAGAAAGTACTTGCCTATGCCTAAGTGTTGGTGTGTGTTCCATATATTTGCTTCTAGTAGTTTTAAGGGATCCAGTTTTGTGTTGGGCTGGGATTTAGCTCAGTTGGTAGAGCGCTGCGCTGTAGTCTCTGAGGTCCTGAGTTCAATTCCCAGCACCGCAAAAATGGGAGAAGGGCCTGGCAATCCACTCCCAAGGCAATCCTGAAAAACTGTCAGCCATTGAAAACCCTATGAGGGTCGCTATGAGTCGGATACCGACTCGACGGCACCTAACAACAACAACAACAAGTTTTGTGTTGAGATCTCTGAGCCATTTTGAGTTAATTTTCATACAGATCAAGAGATATGGGTCTGCTTTCATTCTTCTATATATGGATACTGAGTTTTCCTAGGAATGTTTGTTGAAAGGCTATCTTTTCTCCAATTTATGCCCTTGGCAACTTGGTTGAAGATCAGGTGGCTATAGTTGTCTGGATATATATCTGGGTCTTCTATACTGTTCCATTGATCTTCTTGCCTGTTTTTGTGCCAGTACCAAGAGTTTTTTGCTACCATGGACCTGTGGTACAGTCTGAAGTTAGGTATTATGATGCTTTCTACACTGATTTTGCTCCTCAGGATTGTTTTGGATGTATGGAGTCTTTTGTGCTTCCATATGAATTTCAGGATTGTTTTTTCTACTCCAGTGAAATATATCATTGGAATCTTGCTGGCGATTTCATTGAATTTATAGATGATTTCTGGTAGTGTAGCCATTATTATAATATTAATTCTTCCAATCCATGAGCAAGGGAAGTCTTTCCATCTTCTGGTGTATTCTTCAATTTCTTTCTTTAGTGTTTTGAGGTTTGTACTGTAGAGGTCTTTATGATCTTTGGTTAGATTAATTCCTAAATATTTAATTTTTTAGTGGGCTATTATGAATGAGATTTGTGGTTTTGATTTTTTCTCTTCCTGTTTGTTATTGATACATAGCAATATTAATAACTTTTGCACATTAATTTTGTATCCTGCTACTTTGCTGAAGGAGCTAATTAGCTATCAGAGCTTTGTGGTGTTTTTAGGGTTCTATAAGTCATCTGCAAATAGAGATAATTTCACCTCTTTGATCCGTATTTGTATCCCTTTTATTTCTTTCTATTGCCTGACTGCTCTGGTTCGGACTTCAACTACTATATTGAATAAGAGAGAAGAGAGTGACCACCATTGTCTTGTTCCTGATCTTAAAGGGAATTCTTTCGATTTTTCCCCATTTTGTACAATAGTGGCTATCGATTTGCCATATATGACTTTTATGATATTGAGGTGCGTTTGTTCTCAGTTTCTTCAGGATTTTTATCATAAAAGGATGTTGAACTTTGTTGAAAGCTCTTTCTGCATCTATTGAGATGATCATGTGATTTCTGTCATCGAATCTATTGATGTGTTGCATTATATTCATTGATTTGCATATGTTGAACCAGTCTTGTATTGAGGAATGAAGCCTACTTGGTCATGGTGTATCATCTTTTTCATGTGCTGCTATATTCCGTTTGCAAAAATTTTATTAAGAAGTTTTGCATCAATGTTCATTAGGGAAATTAGCCTATAATTTTCTTTTTTTGTAGTGTCCTTACCTGGTTTGGGTATCAGGGTAATACTGGATTTGTAGATTGATTTTGGAAGTATATTTTCCCTTTCTATTTTATGGAATAGTTGGAGGAGGATATGTGATAATTCTTTTTAAAAGTTTGATAGAATTCAGCTGTCAGCCTGTCAGGACCTGGACTTTTCTTTGTTGTAAGGTTATTACTGTCTCAAGTTTCATTGCTTGTTATGTTGTTGTTGTTGTTGTTGTTGTTGTTGTTGTTGTTAGGTGCCATCAAGTCATGTCTGACTTGTAGCAACCCTCACAGGGTTTTTAATGGCTGATTGTTTCAGGATTGCCTTGGGAGTGGATTGCCATGTCCTTCTCCCATTTTTGCAGTGCTGGAAATCAAACCCAGGACCTCAGAGACTGCAGAGCAGCACTCTACCAACTGAGCTAAATCCCAGCCCATTCCTCGTTATGGGTTTGTGTAAATTATTTATATTTTCTGAATTTAATTTTAGTAGGTCCTAAGTGTTAAGGAATTTATCCATTTCTTCTGTATTTTCATTTTTGGGGGTGTATAAGTTCTCATAGTCTTGGGTGATCATCTGTATTTCATTAGTATCTGTTCTTAAGACCCCTTTTTCATCTCTAATTTTATTAATTTAGGATCTCTCTCTCTCTCTGTTTGGCTAAGAGTTTGTCAATTTTCTTTATGTCTTCAAACAACCAACTCTGGATTTCATTGATTCTTTGTATTTTTTTAAGTTTCTATTTCATTGATTTCTGTCTTGATTTCAATTATTTCTTTTTGTGTGGTAGTTTTGGAGTTGGTTTGTTGTTCTTTTTCTAATGCTTTAAGCTATATCATTAAGTTACTCACTGGGCCTTTCCTAACTTTTTGATGTAGGCACTCATAGCTATGAATTTCCCTCATAGAACTGCCTTTGCTGTATTGCACAGGTTTTGGTAGATGATGTTTTCATTATCATTTGATTGTAGGAACTTTTTAGTTTCCTCTCTGATTTCTTCAGTGACTCATTTATCACCAAAAAGTGTGTTATTTAATTTCCATATATTTGTAACTTTCTTGTAGTTTTCCTTGCTATGGATTTCTAGTTTTATCCCATTATGATCTGACAAGATATAAGGAATGATTTTTTTTTTATTTGTTCAGGCTAGTTTTGTGAACTAAAATGTGGTCAATTTTAGAAAAAGTTCCATGTGTTGCTGAGAAGATGTGTATTCAGCATCTGTTAAATGGAATATTCTGTAGACATCTGTTAGGCCCAGTTAGTCTATGATGTTGTTTAAGTCTATAGTTTCTTTGTTGACTTTTTGTTTTGATGACCTGACTTTTGAAGAAAGTAGGGTTCTGATGTCTCCCATTACTACTGTGTTGACCTATGTGTTCCCTTATGGTTAGTAATGTTTGTTTTATGGAATTAGGTTTGCTGGTGTTTCCTGCATAAATATTTACTGTTGTTATGTCCTCTTGGCTGGTCATTCCCTTTATTAATATGTAGTGACCTTCTTTGTTCCTTCTGATTTCGTATTGAAGTCAAGTGTGTCAGATATTAGTATAGCTATGCTTACGTTCTTTATTGTTGTATTTTTTTGCATCTACATGATTGGTATATCATTTTACAACCTTTTATTTTCAGTCTATATCCTTACTCATGAGAATGGTCTCTTGGATGCCACAAATAGGATTTTCTAAATCCAGTTGGCCAATTGGTGTCTTTTAAATGATTTAAGACCAGTTACATTTAGAGTAATTATTGACAGGAATTTGGTGTTTTGCATAATTTTCTTGGTTGTTTTTCCACTAGTTTGGGTGTTGTTTGTTCTTTACTTTGTTTCAGGTTCATATTAGGGCTTTGCTGGTGTATTAAGTTGGATATCTTTGCTTCTTTCTTAGCTTTGATTTGTTCATGCATTCCTCTCATGGGTTTTAGTCATTCCTGTGGTCTTGCATTTCGGTTTTTCTTTCTTTTTCTGTGTGTAGAATTGCCTTGAGCATGTTCTGCAATGCTGGCTTTTGGTCATGAATTGCTTAAGCTTATGTTTATCTTGGAAAGCATTTCTCCATCTATTTTAAAGGATAATTTTGCTGGACATAGTATTCTTGGTTGGCAGTTATTTGTTTTCAGGACATGAAATATATCATTGCAGGCTTTCCTTGCTTTTAGGGTAACTGTTAAGAAGTCTGTTATTCTAATGAGTTTGCTTTTGTAGATAAGCTGACATTATCCTCTTGTAGAGTTCAATATTGTTTCTTTGTACTGTTAGCATTCCAACTATAATGTGATATAGGCAGGATCAGTTCTTATCTAATCTACTTGGAGTTCTGGATGCCTCTGTGGTTTGAGTATATATTTTGTCCCCTAGGTTTCAGAAGTTTTCAGCTATTATTTCATTGAAAAGGTTTTCTACGCCTCCAGTTTAATTTTTGCCCCTTCTTCTACCCCCTGCATTCCTAGGTTACTCATTTCATCATATCAAATTCCTTGTGAAAGTTGTGGTCATATTCTTTCATTTTTTTCTCCTTCTTAGTATCTGAGTAAATAAGCCCCTCAACTTTGTCTTCTGTCCCTGATATTCTGTCATTAATCCAGTCTATTTGTGTTACTTTTAACTGTAACTTTTATTTTTATCAGTAGACTTTTTGACTTTTTTCCTAGCATTCCCAGCACATGAATATCTCTGATTTCAGTTACAGAAGGGTTATGGTCATTAGGGGGATTTTCTTCATCTGGTTTTTTATATCTTTTATTGTTCTAGTTTTGGTTTGGGACATTTCTTAGTATGGTTTCCTCTGCTTTATTTATTTGGGAGTAACGTTTGTCAAATGTCTTCTTTTGAGATCTTGATCCCTGGTATCATTCAGTGCATATAAAGCAATCTTCTGCTAAAGTAACAACTTCAACCAAAATCACATTTATAATTATAGGTGACCTAATTTGAGGCCAGGTACTATTTAGGAAATTACCTTGGAACTGGTAGGGATAGTGGGCTTTCAGGTTAGATATTGATTATAGTAAAGGTATTAATAGCAAAGGGAAAGAAGTCAGGGGGACAGGAGGGTGGAAAGGAGGGTAAAGCACAGGATTAGATAGGAGTAAGAAAGAAGAGCAAGCAGAAGAGGTAGTGTTCCAGAGTAAGAAAAGAGGCGGCAAAGTAAAAATCTGCTTATTCTCTGTATATTATAAAGATCATTCAGAAGTGACTGCAGCAGTATATAGACAGGGAATTAATGGAAAATCAAGAGGGATTCAGAAGAGGGTAGGGAACCAGGGACATCATTGCTGATGTCAGGTGAATATTAGCTGAAAGCAGAGAATATCAGAAAGATGTCTATCTATGTTTTATTGACTATGCAAAGGCATTTTATTGTGTGGATCATAACAAATTATGGATAACACTTCAGAAAATGGGAATACCAGAACACCTAATTGTGCTCATGAGAAACCTGTACATGAACCAGAAGGAAGTTGTTCCAATAGAACAAGGAAACACTGAGTGGTTTAAAGTTGAGAAAGGTGTGTGTCAGGGCTGTATACTTTCACACTATCTCTTCAGTTTATACGCTGAGCAAATAATCCGAGAAGCTGGACTTTATGAGGAAGAACGCAGCATCAAGATTGGAGGAAGACTCATTAACAACTTGCATTATGCAGATGACACAACTCTGCTTGCTGAAAGTGAAGAGGATTTAAAACATTTACTGATGAAGATCAAAGATCATAGCCTTCAATATGGGTTACAACTAAACATCAACAAAACAAAAATCATTACACCTGGGTCAGCGTGAAACTTCACAATAAATGGAGAAAAGATTGAAGTTGTCCAAGATTTTGCTTTGCTTGGTTCTATAATCAACACCCGTGGAAGCAGCAGTCAAGAAGTCAAAAGACACATTGCTATAGGAAAAGCTGTGGCAAAAGATCTCTTTAGAGTATTGAAAAGCAAAGATGTCACATTGAAGACGAAGGTGCGTCTGACTCATGCCATGGTATTTTCAGTCATATCATATGGTTGTGAAAGCTGGACATTGAACAAGGGAGACAGAAAAAGAATTGATGCTTTTGAATTGTGGTGCTGGTGACCTCTATTGAATATACCATGGACTGCCAAAAGAACCAACAAATCTGTCCTAGAAGAAGTGCAACCAGAGTGCTCCTTGGAAGCAAGAATGGCCAGACTGGGTCTTACATATTTTGGACATGTAGTCAGGAGAGATCAATCCCTGGAGAAGGACATCATGTTTGGGAGAGTGGCAGGTCAACGCAAAAGAGGAGAACCTTCCACCAGATGGATTGACACAGTGTCTGCAACAATGGGCTTAAATATAAATAAGATCGTTTGCCTGGCACAGAATCGGCAAGTGTTTCAATTTGCTGTACATAGGGTTGCTATGAGTCAGACTCAACTCAACGGCACCTAACAACAACAACAAATATATATATATATGTATAATATATATATATATGTATAATATATGTATATATATTTATACAAACACTGTTATTGTTGTAGTTATATGCCATCGAGTCAGTGTCCAACTCATAGTGACCCTACATACCATTGCAGTCCATACAAACACTGTAAGGGGTATAAAAGTATAAACATGAAAGTTCTGCTTTTTTAAAACAAATAAATTTGGCACCTATTGAATATTATCAATTAACTGTGAGAACCTAAAAGGAAAAATGGCTTAAATTTTTGACTAATGAGAGGAATGAAGAAAAATAATAAAATTTAAAGAAAGAAAAAGATTTTTTAACTTTTCAAAATACAAATAAGGATAAACATTAAAAAAAAAATACAGGGAAAAAATGAAGAAAAGAAAAATAAACTCAAACAGCACTGACGAGTTTCATCTAGATTTGTGTCACCCAGGTTAGTCTTAGTAAGTATGTGCCCACTGCTTTCTGGGTGTTGTTGAACAGCAGACACAGCCTTCACTCCATACCTCAGTTGATAATCCATTCATAGAGTTAGGGTACACCCTCCTGTTCCTTCTGTATACCTGTAAGATGGTCTTTCTTTGGATTCTTCTATCTTATAGACAGTCACAGTCCTCTGCCCACTGAACCACCCCAAGCCTAGGATCTGTGCTGCTGGTTATTTGTGTGTTTCTTTTTCCCCAACACAGTTCCTGCTGATCCGCCAAGCTCAATGGCTCCAGGTGTGATTCAGAGAACTTAAACTGTGGCTAGGCCACGTCTAAGAAATTCACATGTCTAGGGGTACCCAGTGATGACTTATTTCTCTGGCTGTGTTGGCAACACGCCAAAGTGTTCATTTGTTAGTTTAGGAACAAGGCTGGACCCAGGGTCTACCCAGACCCTGCATCTCATTAAGCCTGCTGTGGCCAATCTCAATGGAAGCAGAAGTGAGAGAGGCTCTGGCTATTCACCCTCCATAACTGCACTTATGTCTCTTTTACCTCTACATGGTATAGCATAGTGTTCCCAGAGCCCCTGTTCTATGATTAGTTCTTATTTATCTCTAGTCTGTTTTACAGTGCAAGGGACACTGGATTACCTTTTTGGGTAGAGATTTTCTTTCCCTGCTGAGACGCTGAACCCTGCATTTCTGTGGCCCATTCTGCTAGCTCCGTCTCTCTGCGCAGGTCTTTTGTCATCTGCTGCTGAGACTATTTTCGCAATTCCCCTTCATTTTCTGCTTTTTTGTTTGTTTGTTTGTTTTTTGTTGTTGTTGTTTTGTTTGGGTTTTTTTTTGTTTTTTTGCTATTTTTCTCTGTTCATGATAAAGCCTATATTTTTCTATTTTGACTCTCTTGACTCACCATGTTTCACAGAGGATGCTTTCAATCCACCATCTTCCTTTCCTCCTCCAAGAATTTTTTTTTTAATTGCAGTAACATGATGTAAAATGTGGTACTAGGCACTACATTACATGAGAAATAAAGACTCCTTTAAAATAAACTTTAGGACATATACAATCCATTCTGGGTCTTTTGAGTCAAAGTAAAAATACATTCTAGCACAGAAGGGTCTACAATATGGCCTTTCTGAATATCTTAATAGAAACAAGCATACAAAGGAATAATAAAAAGGAGCCAGTGTATCAATAGCACAAATAGGATGTATCATCTGTGGGTGACCATGTGGCTTCAAGATTTGATATTTTGTACAGGAAAATGCCATCCATGAAATCTGCCAATCAATAATTCAGTTTAAAAATGAAAATTCTCTTTATTTAAAAGTTTAATATAGCTGTGATAATTGCTATTAGAGATGGTACAAGGGCCTGCCAGCATATACCACTACCTCATTCCTTTTTCTCTCCAGTTCACAACAAATTATGGATAACACTTCGGAAAATGGGAATACCAGAACACCTAATTGTGCTCATGAGAAATCTGTACATGAACCAGGAGGCAGTTGTTCGAATAGAACAAGGAAACACTGAGTGGTTTAAAGTTGAGAAAGGTGTGTGTCAGGGCTGTATACTTTCACCCTATCTCTTCAATTTATACGCTGAGCAAATA
>VMDO01010693.1:0-70467 GCA_007922755.1 Pedetes capensis | reverse complement strand
CTTTTTCCAGTTTACTTGCTTTGCTCCTTTGTCAAAAATAAGGTGGCTATATGTGTGTTGAGGTATATCTGGGTCTTCTATTCTGTTCCAGATGTCTTCGGGCCTATTTTTGTGCCAGTACCAAGCTGTTTTTGCAACCACTGCCTTGTAGTAAAGTTTGAAGTCAGGGATTGTGATTCCCCCTGCATTAGATTTGCAGTTTAAAAGTGTTTTGGCTATACGTGGTGGAAAGTATTTCCTTAATAGGATTCCAATTGCTCAAGAAATTGCAACAAGAATAGATAAATGGGATTACATGAAATTAAAAACCTTTTGTACAGCAAAGGAAACAATTAACAGAGTCAAGGATATCCCCACTGAATGGGAAAAATTTTTTGCATCTATACATCAGACAAAGGTCTAATTACCAGAATTTATAAAGAACTTATGGGAGAAGGACCTGGCAACCCCCTCCCAAAAATCAATATGCCATTGAAAACCCTATGAACAGCAGAGAAGCACTGACAATAGTATTTCCCCTGTTGTACAGAGGGTTGCTATGAGTCGGATACCAACTCGACGGCACCTAACAACAACAACAACAACATAAAGAACTTAAGAAAAACAATACCCAAGAAAACAAATAACCCAATACACAAATGGGCAAAGGAACTGAACAGACAGATCTCAAATGAAGAGGCCTGTAAAGCCATGAAACACATGAAAAAATGCTCAATATCCCTAGCTATTAGGGAAATACAAATTAAAACAACTCTGAGATTCCACTTTACTCCAGTAAGAATGGCCAAGATCTCTAAAACAAATAACAACAAATGCTGGCGAGGTTGCGGAGAAAAGGGATCACTCTTACACTGCTGGTGGAGCTGTAAATTAGGACACTTTGGAAATCAATATGGAGGTATCTTAAAAAACTAAAAATAGATCTACTATATGACCCAGCTATAACACTATCAGGAATTTACCCAAAGGGAGATGTGTCATCATATCACAGAGACACCTGCATCTCCATGTTCAATGCAGCATTTTTCACAATAGCAAGGATATGGAATCAATCAAAGTACCCATCAAAAGAAGAATGGACACACACACACACAAAAAAAACCTATGGTACGTATACACATGGAATACTACTCAGCAATCAAAAAAATGAAATAATGCCATTTGCAGCAAAATGGATGGAATTGGAGAACATTATTTTAAGTGAACAAACACAAGCTCAGAAAGAGAAAGACATGTTCTCTCTTATATGTGGGAACTGAATCAAAATTATAAGAAGAAAAAAAATCCTGTGCAGAGGTCAGAATAGAATAAAAAAAATTAACAACAACAAAAAAACTAAAGTCAACCTAGCAGAGAAGGGACAATTTGGGGAATGCAAAAGGAGGGAGAGATCTAGCAAAAGGAGGAAATCCTGGGAGAGGAGAGGGGGGAGAGGAGGAATAAGGAGGAATGAGGAATTGGGGAGGGGATGACCTTAGGGTGAACAGCCCAACTTTAACAGTCCTGGCAATAATTATAATTACATCAATAATACCAAAGAATGGTAATAATATAGATGGGCTAGAAAATTCATGTAATAGTACTGACAATGTAAAAAGAAAGTTCACTTAGAAAAAGTTTCGATGTTAAACATAATTGGAACCCATGGATATATAGAAAAATATTACCATAAAAAGACAAGCAAATGGAGATAAGCAAATGAAGAGAAGTCTTTGGTGGGGGGGATGGGGGAAGGAAGTGCACAAGAGGGTAAGGAGGAACTTATCTGTGTAATGTACAACAAAATGCATATATGGAAATGTCACAATGAAAAGCATGTCAGAATGAATCACATTAAGGTGTATATTAAAATTTCCAATAAAAAAAGGTAGTGCCAACAAACAGAATCTAAAATATACACCCCCAAAATTAAAAGACCTGGTCATGTGATTATGTAATACTCTGGTTTTAATATAGATAGTGTCCCTCAAAGATCATGTGTTAAAGACTTAGTCCCCAGGATGGTTTTCTTGGGAGGTTCTGTGAACTTTCAGGAAGTAAATCCTGATGGGAGGTACTTACATTACTGAGGGTATACCCTTGAAGGGGATTTTGGGACCCCAGTTGTCCTCAGTTTCACTCTGCTTCCTGGCTTATGAGGTGTACCATGCTATACCATGCATTCCCACCATGATGTGCTGCCCTCATCAGAGGCCCAAATCAATGGAGTCACTCAATCTTGGACTGGAACCTCCGGAACTCTGGACCAAAATAAATCTTTTCTCTTTATAAATTATTTTCCTCAGGTATTTTGTTATTGTGACAGAAAGATATTAGCCCCTGTAGGTAAATATAGATACAATGCAAATACATGAACTCAATTAAAACTGAAGGAAGGAAATAAGATAAAAGCAAAATTCGGTAAAATAGAAAACAAGGAAATAATACAGAATCAATAAAACAAAAACTTAGTTTTTTGAAAAGATCAACAAAATAGACATTTTGATAGATTGACCAAACTAAAAAGACAGAAGATTACAGAATACTAAAATCAGAAATGAAAGATGAGACACCATTATCAATTCCTTAGAAATTAAAAGAATTATATGGTAAAACTATGAACAAATATATCCCAAGCATTTTGACAACTTGGATGAAATTAACTCTCCTTGAAATGGACAAATTAACAAAACTAACTCAGAAAGAAATAGAAAATTTGAATAGGCCTACAAAAGGAATATAAAATTTATATTTAAAAAGCAAAGAAAAGAAACCCTAGAGTAAGATGGCTTCACTGGTGAATCCTACCCAATATTTAAAGAAGAAAAAAATACCAATCTTCCACAAAATTTTCCAGAACATAGAGGAAGAAAGAGCACTTTTCAACTCATTCTATAAAGACAGTATTACCCTGCAATAAAAGCCAGACAAAGACATCACAGTAAAATAAAACTTCAGGTGAGTATCCCTCATGAAATTAGACACCAAAATCCTCAACAAAATATTCAAAAATCTAATACAGCAGTATGTGAATGTATTATACACTCTGTACAAGTAGGATTGATCCCAGGAATGCAAAGTTGATTAAAATCCAATAATCAATCAATGTAATACCATATTAACAGAATAAAAGAAAGCAAAAACAAAAACACAGGACCATCTCAACAAATGCACAAAAACAGTGTCCATTGGTGACAGAAACTTTCAACAAACTAGTAACAGAAGGGGGTTGAAGGTTAGCTCAGTGGGTAAAGTGCTGCTGTGCACTTTCTGATGACCCAAGTTTGATCCCCAGCAAGGCAAAAACGGGAGGAGGTTATGACAATACACTCCAGTAGCAATCCTGAAACAATCAGCCATTGAAAACCCTATGAGGGTCACTATGAGTTGGACCTAACTCGCCTGCACCTAACAACAAGTAACAGAAGGGAATTTCTATAACTTGATAAGCAACATCTATGAAAAACTTGTAACATCCTATGTAATGATGAAAGCTTGACTAATTTACTCCTAAGATTGGAAAGAGGCAAAACTGTCAGAACGTACCTATTCTATCTAGGTTTGTAATAAAGTTTCTAAGTAGAATAGTGAGAAAAGGGAGTGGGGATGAAAAGAGAAGGTAGGAAGAAAAGGGAAGAGAAGGGAGAACAGAAAAAAATCAATGGCATGCAGATTGGAAAGTTAGAAGAAAAACTATTTGCAGACAATGCTATATGTAAAAATTCAGGTAATATACATACACACACAAACTAATAAATGAGTTTAGCAAGTTAACTAAATATAAGAGCAATGTAGAAAAAGCAGTTGTAATTCTATAAACTAGCCACAATGAAATTAAGAAAACAATTCCGTTTTCAATAATATCTAAAAGAATAAAGATGTTTTTGCAGAAATTGACAAGCTGATTCTAAAATTTGCATGAAGATGAAAAAAGACTCAAAAATTAAAATGATTATGAAAAAAGAAAACAAAATTAGGTGACATAAACTTCTTCATCTTAAAACTTGCTATTTTTAAAAAGCACAGTAAGGAAAAGACTGTGATGTGTAGATCACAGGAATGAAATTCCAAGTCCAGAAAATTAACCTTTACATTTTTGTTCAATTGATTTTGATGAAAGTTCCAAGGCAACTGGGCAGGGGAAGGGATAATCTTTTCAATAAATAGTGCTAGGTAATTGTTACTAGGATTATATGACTATATAAATTTTTTTTTAAATCCTTATCTCACACCGTACAGAAAAAGTGCTTCAAAATACATCATGGACCTACATGTAAGGGCTGAAATTATAAAATGTCTGGAAGAAGACATAGAAGAAAATCTTTATGACCTTAGGTTAACCAGAGTTCTTAGATATGACACGAAAAGTTTGTTTTAAAAAAGAAAACAACTGATAATTTGGATTTCAACAAAATTAAAATTTTTTCACTTCAAAATATATCATTAAAGAAATTAAGTTACAAGCCACAGATAGGGAAAAATACTTAGGTTATAACTTATAAATCTTAATCTTTGATCATAAATTGTATTATATACTATTATAAATTATATTTACAAATAATTTTTAGACACTGACTTATGATTTATAAATCCTAATTGATTTTTCAAAACTGATAATTATGATTTATAAACCATAAGGAATTTATCTCCATAAAATATGTTGTTGTTCTTGTTAGGTGCCGTCGGGTCGGTATCCGACTCATAGCGACCCTCATAGGGTTTTCAATGGCTGACTGTTTTGGAATTGCCTTGGGAGTGGATTGCCAGGTCCTCCTCCCATTTTTGGGGTGCTGGTAATTGAACTTGGGACCTCAGAGGCGGCAGCGCAGTGCTCTACCTACTGAGCTAAATCCCAGCCCCCATAAAATTTGTAGAAATCTTTAATTCATTAATAAAAGATGGACAACCTAATTAAAAGTTGGGAAAAATTGTGAATAGATACTTTGCCAAAAAAGATGTAGAAATTGCCAATAAGCACACAGAAAGATGCTCATCATCATTAATACTCAGGGAAAAGTAAATTTAAGCACGAAAATACAACTATACACCCACTATAGTAGCTATAGTAAAAAAGATAGTAACAAGTGCTGATGAAGACATGGAGAAATTTGTACCCTCCTACATTACTGGTGGGAATGTAAAATACTTTGGAAAATAGTTTGGAAATTTCTTAAAAATTAAAATAAACTTACCCTTAAGACTCAGCAATTCTACCTCTGCTATTTCCATTAAAAAATGAGACTTGTATTTAAGTGAATGTTCATGATAATGTTATTCATATTGGTCAAAAACTGGATGTTTATCAATTGATGAATGAGTAAACAAAATATGGTCTGATGTCCACATAATGGAATACCACTCATCAGTAAAGAGGAACAGACTAGTAATAAATGCCACAACATAGATAAATCTCAGGAAAAAAGAATGATAAGTGAAAAAAGCCACATGAAAGAGACTACATAGTGTGATTGCATTGATAAGAAATTTCCAGAAAAGGCAAAGTTTCAGAGATAGAAAGTAGATTAGTTCCTATCTGGGGCTAAAGATAAAAGGAGGATTTGACTGCCTAATGACATGAAGGAAATTTGAGAGATAAAAATCTTCTCAAACTGGACTGTGGTGATGGTTGTGCAACTACAAATGTACTTAAAATTATTGAGTAATTATTAACACATTTAATGAGGGTGAATTATAGGTTCTCTAAATTATGTTTCAGTTGTTGTTGTTGCTAGGTGCCATCAAGTCAATGTGCTACTCATAGTTACCCTATGTACAACAGATGAAACACTATTGTCATGCTTCTCTGCTATTGATAGGGTTTTTAGTGGCTGATTCTGTTTTGGGAGTGGGTTTCTGGGTCCTTCTCCCAAGCCTACAGCACTTGGTGTTCCCAGGCAGTCTCCCATCCAAGTACTAACGAGGCCCATCCTGCTTAGCTTCTGAGATTTGATGGGATCAGATGCCATGGTGGTAGGACTGCAGGCTATTAAAAATGGAATTATGCTTATTAAAATTAAAAGTAATATAGAGAAGAGGGCTGGGATTTAGCTCAGTTGGTAGAGCATTGCTCTGCAGTCTCTGAGGTCCTGAGTTCAATTCCCAGCACCCCAAAACTGGGAGAAGGACCTGGCAATCCACTCCCAAGGCAATCCTGAAACAGCCAGCCACTGAAAACCCTATGAAGGTCGCTATGAGTCGGACACCGACTCGATGGCACCTAACAACAACAACAACAATATAGAGAAACCTAACAGATACCATCTTAACCAAATGACCAAGTTTATATGTCATGTTGATATCATATACCTCCCAATATTATAAGAAGGGCATTTCTTCTCGTTTGTATTATTTTTTAAAACTCATAATTCCAATCTAATTCTGAAGAAAATCTGAACAAATTCAAATTCATCAATGGAACAAAAAAAAATTTGGCCATTGCTTTCAAAATTTGATGGTCATGAGAAAAAGGAAAGACTGAGAAATTGTCACAGACCAGAGGAGACTAAGGAGACATGGTGACTAAATGCAATTTGGTATCCTGGAATGGATTCTTGGAACAGTAAATAGATATTAGTGGAAAAACTGGTGACATCTGAATAAAATCTGCAGTTTCATTAATAGTTTTGTATCAAAGCTAATTTGCTAGTTTTGACAAGTTTACCATTGTTACGTAAGATTTGGAGAAGTTAGAAGGAAATATGGAAACTCTATGTTCTATCTTTGCAGCTTTTCCATAGACCTAAAATTGTTCCAAAACAAAAAGTTACAATAATAAAAAGGAATGAAGAATTTACAGATTAAAGGCTAATTATCATTCAAATACAGTATCTGCATCTTAAATAGATTTTGAATCACACTGACCACTTTTTTAAAAAGCAGAAAGAAGAAAGAAGAAAGAAGAAAAAAGATTAAAAAAAAACGTTTAAAAAGTCAATCCTCTGACAAGGACAGAATATTTACTAACAATAAATATTTGCTGGGTTTTCTTTTTTTTTCCCTCAATACTGAGGCCTTGTGCTCCCTAGGTGAGTGCTCTACCACTGAACTGTGCCCCCAGCTCCTTTTTTATTTTTTATTTTGAGATAGGATCTTTCTAAGTTATGCAGGCTGCCTCTGACCTTGAACTTGTGATGCTCTTGCCTCAGCCTCCTGAGTTGCTGGAATTACAGGCCTGCGCCACTGTGCCTAGCTAGAATTGTTTTATGTTTGAAGTGAGATGGAATCAGTTATGTTTGTAAAAAGTCATTATCTTTTAGTAATGCATAACAAAATATTCATGGATATAATGATATATCTGCTATTGTCTTTGAAAGAATTTGGTAGGAGAAATAGTGGAAAAGAGTTTATAGATGGAAAATAAATAGGCTGAATGATGAGTACATGGAAGTTCATATTACTGTGCACTCTACTCTTGCGTATGTTTCAAATTTTCCACAATTAAATGTTTTTTAAAAAGAAAACTATTTAAAAACCAAAAGATTTTATGATTAACCTTCTATGCTGACCACAGATAGGGCTTGTCCCTCTTAAAAATCAAATCTGAACAGTGTCAAAATGAATAATTCATAGAGAGGTGAGTGACTGCTCAAAAATAATCTGAGCAAGATAAATTCCTGGCTGAATAGTTGGGAGAACATTAGAAGAAGTGCCTGAATTAACAGACCTCCTAAACTGTAGTGCTTTTTCTTTCCCTGTAGTTCTGTGACCTGGTAATATCTAAAACTCCTATCAATGTGAAGAGTTTAAAACACAGAATGTGGTCAGAAGCAGCCCTTTGTTCCTATTCAACATTAAGATCTATAGTTCCTCACCCAGGTTCAGGGTTATGGTTTTAATGTTGTTTGTTTGTTTGTTTGTTTTTTATTGACATGGGACTTTGTTTGTAGCCTTGTGATTTACAAGATAAGTTACTGTAATAGAAATGCATTTGCTACTTCTCTAGAAGGCCATTCAAAATCTTTAACTAGTGTAGAATATAGAAGCTTTTGCTAAAGGATCTTTGCTGAGGGAAACATGCTTCTGGGCTTTGTAATTTGCATTGATTACTGAGCTGTTACTCAGTGCATCATTGGATGATAACTCTATAATCTATAAAGTCTTATGTAGTTTTGTCCTGACTAGCAACTGGCACTGGTTGTCAATTTTAATAATGACTGAGATTGACCTGTGTGTCAAAAAATTTTTTTAAAGATTTTAGGAACTGAAATGTTAGGAGGGAATTATTATTGATGACACATACTCTGTAAATCTACTATTTTAAAAATGGGTTCAGTACATAGTTGTTAATTAGGAAAAAAAACCGGAAGTTGACAAGTAGACAGTAGTGCCAGTAAAAATGTCTTTGTCCTTACTTTATGATTCCTTAATCTCAATCAACATTCCCTTCCTAACAATTTCTTCCCAATACTGAGCCCCACTGCGTAGTGACAGAGTTTAATGATTTGTTCATGAGGCCGATATGAAGAGGAGCAGCATTCATATCAAAGACAACTGGTCCCACTTCCAGGTCCATCTTTGGGCCAAGATATGTAGTCGCCAACAGTGAGTTGGCGACTGCATTTTTTGAGTCCTGGCGCAAAGTAAGATCCATCTGTTTTGCCCAGCCGTTTGCCTGAGTGCCACAGAATGGTCCGGTTATTAGTCTTATTTGTGGTCCTATTTGAAGTTAGGTATAATGTAAATAAACTTCAGTCCTCCATGTGATGAATGCAGCATAGGAATGGAAAGTGGTGGTGTTGGTGATGGTAAGTGATGTTACATCTCTATTTTCTCAATTACTCTGTTTTCTTTGGATTGGGAAACAGACATTTAAGAATGAGTTTATCATCTGGAAGGGTAGTTGTGACCAAGTTTTCCTCAACAGGATACAAGATGTTGTTTTTGAGCTTCATTACCCTCACTGAAGGAAGAGAGAGGGGAGAGGAGAGAGGGCAGAGGAGGAGGGAGGGCAGGAGGGGTGAAGGGGAGAGAGAGAGTAAAAGTGAAAGTAGGGAAGAAACGGGCAGAAATGGAGAGAAAACAAAAGTTAAAGAAAAGGAAAAGGAATGACTTGAGGAGGGAGAAAATATAACCTGATACACTATTCAGAACTGACGCTATTATTTTGAATTAGTAGTTCAGATCACTCAACATCTGGTGAATTGAGGAAAAGGAAATCTGACTTCACTGAACTGCTAGTTATCAGTTAAAATAGTTGATATGTAAATAATCAGCCTTAGTTTCTATCACCTTTTCTTGTCTAAACTACACAGTGAATCAGTTTTACTAACCGTATTTTATTGGTGAGTAGAATAGTACCAGTTGATGATTCAGATTTTATCTAGAGATGGGCAGTTTTTATATTTCTGAATCATTTCACAGGGCTTGTTATTATTATTCCATATAATTTTTGATCATAGGTATTTTTGTGAGATTCTTTTATGAATGTTTTGTTGCTTTATAAGGATGTATGTGCTCTCCTCTCATTCAGTTGTCCCTGGTGACACCTCCATAATTTATGTCTTTACACTGGTGCAGTTTTAGTCTAATTCAGGCATTTGAGAAGCAGGGGAAGTTTAGTTAGACAGTGTCAGTGATTTTTTTTTTAAAGTCTAATCCCATTCATGGGTGAATTTAGCGTGAATCTGAACAGGTTTCCATTTAAAATCTTTGTACAGTGAATAGACACATTACCCAAATTATTCTTCCATATATTAAATAATTCACAAGTGAAAACCAGATGAATTTTCTAATAATAGGTGCAATTTCAGGGGTGATTTATGATTATGCTCTCATATGTGGAAAATTTAAATATTACTTTGCATTATGTGAGGTTAGACAAACATACCAAATTCAGTGCTACAAATGTGAGTTCAAAAATACTATTGTAAAATAAAGTAAGGAATATCATTATAATAACTCCATTTTACATGTAGAATTATATTTTCTAAATAATAATGTATTAGTTATTTGAAGCTAAAATTAAGCATGACTTAACCTAGTGTGCATGTTTTTGACTATTATTTATAGAGCATACTGTTTGAAGGAAGAAAGGATTTTTAAAAATTGTAAGATATTTTAAGCCCAAATATTTGTTATATATTTGGGGTTCTAATGCTTAGGCTCATACATTTGAAGATTAAAGATACATATTTTTTTAATCAGGAGATTAAACCAGGAAGTCTCATTAAAAACCTGATGATCTTCCTGTGCTGCTTCTAACACTAGTGGCTGCATATGACAAGATGTACAATTTGATGTGAAATAGGACATACTCAGCCTATAATACATTGCAATGGCTATTTTGTATTGCTAAATATGTCCATTTACCTTTACTTCACCATCTGCCCCACCACCAATTCGATCAATTGAAAATAATAGGTATGGCATTTTTTCCAAATCTATCTTAAGTCATAATTTTCTTGTAACATGTGCATTCACCTTTACTATCTGAGCTTACCATTTTATGTGATCTTTAGGTTGTGAAATTGTTCAGGAGTTTTTCCTTTTAAGCAGATAGAATACAGCTAAATTTCAGAAACACTAAGTTTCATCATTATGAAATCCTTAACATGGAGGCATATTTTGTTTTTCAGAATTGCTTTTCCCCCTTTCTTTAGATCCTTTTCTTTTCATTAAGAAACTACTCTAGGAAGAGTTGTGTTTTTTTTGTTTTTGGGTTTTTTTTTCCTTTTTCTTTCTTTTTTTTTTTCTTCTTAACGGAAAAATATCCACGCTTGACTGATAATGCATTGCTTTGGATGGTGAAACATTATGAAAGTTTAATTTTTAATTAAATCTGAAATACCAATTATAACTGAAAGAGATTTTAACCTGTTTCTTTTCAGACTACCTGAAGTTACATTTAGAGACTGAAGTCACTGCACCTTAAAAACAAAAGGTTGAACTGCACTTTATTCCGTAAGTGGAAGCTTCCTGTACCTTCCTCTGTGTTTCTGTGACAAACCCAAAAAGGGTCAAAAACATTGGGAACATAGTAACCAGACATGAGTAAAAATTTGAATGTCTTTGAAGAAATGCATCTTTAATGATTTCTTTCTTAACAACAACAACAACAAAAAGTTGTTGGGCTCAGTATTCAGTAAGTCTTTTTTTTTTTTTTATTCAACTGAAATTTTGAGTTCTTTCTTTTGGCTGGCTTGAATTTCATTATGGAGGGTGTCACCCTTTGTACATCAGCACAGTGACATACACTCTGTTTGGAAAGATTCTTGCATCTCTCTCCCAGACTCATGAAAGATAAGAAAAGATTTCTTATGGAATCAAAGTAGATCCGTTTTCCTTTGTGATGTCATTAGAATTTTTTAGCCTTTGTGTTGATGGAAATGGAGAGAAAGTTCATGATGACATCACAAGATTCTGTTGCCTTGAGGACTTTGGGCAAAACTAAGTAAAATGCATAATTCCCTTGTGTGCGTGTGTTCCCCATTCTGCTACGCAGCAGTCAAAATAGCACATCTTATGTCTTCCTGTGAGCTACAAGGCTGTCTCTCAGAGCCCCATTGTTCCATAAATGCATGTCAGAGTCTACCACAGTCTGGTCTACCCTTATTTAGCTGCTGTTTTGTCAATGTACTTGGAAGAACAATTAACATTTGGAATTTCAATGTCTGAATAACAGGCAGGGAATAGAACCAGAGCATATGAAAGATTTAGATGCCCAGGGTAAGAAAACAGAAGCTTATAGTTGGTGGAGGAAGAAAAGAAAATCATTTTAATGCTATATTCAAAGGTTGTGAAATACTACAAGGAAAGTCAATCCTTTAAAAAATTTTAGATAAAAATGTACATTTTGGTAATGAAATCCAGAAGCTTATGATATCTTCCTGTTTTGTAGTTTAATGACTTTTGCAGGAAAGTCTTGAAACACTTAATTTCCCATCGTTGGAATGCCAGATGTGGAGTATACTACATCATAGTTATCAAAGTGTCGCAGTCATGGTCCAACAGAGAACACTAAAAGTGATTCAGACAATTTCTTTACATTTTTCCTTTTGTTCATTGCACTCTTTCATATTGACTGTAGTTCTTATGTGTTTTCTGTAGACCATCCTGGAGTTGTTTAAATGTCTGCCTTTTGTCTGAATTCTTGCTAAGTATTTTTTTTTTTCCTTTTGGGATATGATGGATGGACAAGCAATATCACCCCTATCCGGGTATCTGGTGAAACAAAGGGCACTTTGGCAACATATGTATGTTGCCAACCCTGCACAGTTCCTGGCAGGCATAAGTGAATGAATGATGGTGGTTTTTTGTTATAACTCTAACAATTCAAGCCCACAGACAGTAAAGTTTCTAAAGAGCAAGGACTCATTCATTTTTTATAATCCCCAGCACTTGGCATAGTAACAGGCAATCACAAAATAGCTTTTGTAATTAATACAATTAAAAATTTGTAAAAAGTCAGAAACTTAGGATTCATTCTGTTAGAGAATATTTATTATAAAGAGTGCCTGGGTAAAGTTTTTGACAGTTTTTGACAGAGACAATTATAAAGAAATTTGCCCAAGACTAGTCTTCTGTTCATTATGTAAGACTGGGCATCAGATTCTTAGTCTTTTTATTCATTGAATTTACAATTCTTTTTTCTGATCAAAATAAGAAGTGCCCATTCATTCCACGTTCTGTCTATGAAATTGCCTCAGTTTTCCATTTAAGTTGAGTCTTATATCTTGTACACTGGAGTTGACAGCAAAGGTAAAGCTGCCTGACACCAGGGTGGACAATGTCTACCACTTCAGTTTGTCTTGTTGCTGTACAGTGGGTTGTGCTCTGAGGAAATGGGGCAAGCGGTACAACAGGTGTTGGGTCAAGAGATCAGGGACTTGAGAAGTTACTGTGAGCAGTCTACTTTCACTGTATTAAAAGTCAGGGCCTATTTCCCAGCACCAGTAAGATCACGATATTCATTGCAACTCAGAATCATTCGACCTAAAGTTTTCTGTCTTTCCTCCCCACCACCAGTTTTGAAAATTTGTTTCCAAAAGAGATCCTTTTGTTTTTATCAAATCAGCATCTAGTGTTACAAATTAAGACTCTCATAAAACTGGGCCTCTGAGGCAAAACAAAAGTGATAAAATTTAGGCCTGGTGAATTTTGCTGCTATCATGTTGAATAACACTTAAGGACATCACAGAACCTTATGAAAACGTTTTACATTTTTTTTAAGATTGAAAAATTGAAAGCCAGGCATGGTGGCACACACCTATAATCCCAGCTTCATGGGAGGTGAGGCTGGAGGATCACAAGTTTGAGTCCAGGAGCAACCTATGCAACTTAGTGATACCCTGTTTCAGAATAAAAACTTTAAAAAAGGGGCTGGTGGTGCAGCTCTGTGTGAGAGCATTTGCCCAGAATTTGCAAGAACCTGGGTTCAATAATCAGTACTGAGAAAAAAATTGAGGTGAAAGGGATTTAAGGGAAGACTATCATTAAATATTACCTGCAGTCATACCACCGTGATGACTGATCCCATCAGATCTCAGAAGCTAAACAGAGTCAAGCCTGGTTAGTACTTCAATGGGAGACCCCCTGGGAACACCAGATGCTGTGGGTTTGGGAGAAGGACCCAGCAACCCACTCCCAAAAATCAATCAGCGATTGAAAACCCTATGAATAGCAGAGAAGCACTGACAATACTGTCTCACCTGTTGTACATAGGATTGCTATGAGTTGGGTACTGAACAACAATACATCATTAAATATTATAGCTGGAAAGGATTTAAGAAAGGATAGTTCAATTATCTCATTTTGAAATGAGAAAATGGAGGCCCTGGGCAAGGCATGCAGGTTGCACAAAACATACAGGTTATCCTTAGATATCTAGACATCACAGCTGACCCAAAGGTATACCCTGAGACTTCAGTCTTTCATCTATACTCATGGTATAAGCAGTGCTTCCTGAGGAGCAAATCAATTTTGTCTCATTTTTTGAGACTCTTTGAACTATAGTTTCCTTCACCAAGTAGCCCAAAATTTATATATAAAGGAGTAGTCTGAAAACATTGTTATCAACAACTTGATTTTCATTATTCCTGTACATCTTGATATCAAGCCTTTGATTGTGCAATGAGTTGCACAGAGACACATTTATAGGTTGACTTAATATTCTTTAAGATTATTTACAAAGTGGAGAGAAGACCATTAGAAACTTCAGTAATTTAATTGGGTTTACAGGCATGATGAAACCAGTAATCTGAAGAGAGCCATTGTGACAAGGGTTTCAGACTCCCCAAGAGTGTGCATGGTGCATGCATGATGTCAGAATGTCACTGTTGTCTGGGGTCATTTCCATCAGAGGAAAGTTTTTTAGAGTCTGAAAAAAAAAATAAATAAACTTTAATAACTTAAAATGAATTACTTACTCTGGTAATTTATTTCATATTGCCTTTATTAGATTCTGTCATGTAGCAATCTAAAGAGCCCAATGCAAGAAATTTTCTGTTCTTTTATCCAGAACTAAGTCCTGGACACATCTTAATTTCTTCCTCAAATTTATTATATTCCATCCTGACCTTCCCCTGCCCCACCGTGAAGAAACTCAAGTCACTGTGTACTAAAAGTTAATGGATGGCCTGTGTCTTTGTGGCCCAAACAGAAACAGACTGTTTCTTCCCTTAAAAATTTCCATAGAGTCAGGCACAATGGTGCATACCTGTAATCTCAGAAAATCTGAAGGTGAGGGCAGGAAGATCATAAATTTGAGGCCGGACTCAGCCTGCCCATGTAACTTAGCAAGACCATCTCTCAAGATAAAAAATAAAACTGGGCCTGGGAGTGTGTTTGCAAAGTATGTGCAAGGTCCTGGGTTCAACCCTCAAATACCACACACACACACAAGAATGCATGGAAGCTTTTGCATATAAAGAAGGAAATTGAGGCATGGGAATGCTAGAGCAGAGCCGCAGATGTAGGTACTTAATACGGTTCTCTCCTCAAACCTCTTTTCTCTTTTTTCTATCATAATGAATTAATATTCATTTTATGTCTCCTATGAACAAAACAGGGGCTGAGATTTAGCTCAGTTGCTAGAGCACTGCAAGCAGTCTCTGAGGTCCCAAGTTCAATTCCCAGCACCGCAAAAATGGGAGAAGGACCTGGCAATCCACTCCCAAGGCAATCCCAAAACAGTCAGCCATTGAAAACCCTTTGAGGGTCGCTATGAGTCGGATACTGACTCGACGGCACCTAACAACAACAACATGAACAAAACATGTTATCAGGATCCACAGATAAATAACACCTATTTCCTATAATTAAGGAGTTTGTATTCTATTTGGGAAGTAGATGCATCTTGTTTATGGATAAAATGTTACATGGGTACAGCAGCTGAAGTAAATGGTTACTGTTTCTTCTGGGTCAGTAAAAGATAATTTGATACTGCCAAGAAGCCCACTCAGAATGAGTGATAAATAAAATTCACATGAACAGTGAGAAGTAATGGTATAACTTGACAGTAAGTTGCTTGTTAGAACCAGTGACTAAGGTGAAGCAAGTAGAAGAGAACCAGAATGTATGAGAGGACCAGTTTTTTTAAAGTGGGTTGCAACCCATTAGTAGACCATGAAGTCAGTTTACATGATCACCTAAAATAGAATCAAATAAGAACAAATATTAAAGTAAAATAATGCATCACATGAATTTTTAGGTACTGGATTAAAAATAAATATATTTCTTACTGGGAATTATGTCCCCAGAATATGAAAGAAACTTCAGAAGTACTGAATCTTTTAAAAACTCTACTCATGTAATTCTAATTAAAAGATAAAATTATTTTTTCCTTTTCATATATGAGAAAGTAGAGGTATTAAACAAATTTTCCCAGGTCATATGACAGGTAAATGGTCGACATAGAATGTGAACATGTCTGTTCAAACTGTGTATTCATACTCTTCCATGGCTTGACATTGCTTCTCAGAGATACATGACTTCAACTATTTCACTATTGATAACTCACAAAATCGTATCTCTAGTTCTGATATCTCTCCAAGCCCTGGTCCTATATTTCCAACATCTGTATTTAAATCTTCAATTAGAAATCATACTGGTTTCTTAGAGTCAGTGTATTCAAACTAAAGTTATCCTCTAGTTAAAAAAATCATTTTTCTTTTGACCAATTTTCCTCACCCTAATTCTCCAGAACACCTTAACTGAAAATATACTATTCTTGCCTCTTCCCCTTCATAGATATCCAGCAAGTGGCCGGGTCTTACTCATTCTCCTTTGATACCTCTGCTGGAGTCAGGCTTTCATCTTACCGTACCTGCAAAAATCTACTAATTGGTAGAAACGGAGGGCATGGAGATCAGCTAATCCTAAATACTGACTTCCCATTAACCTTCCTAAAGCAGAAGCACTAAGATTATGTTACCTTTGTTCAAAAAAATTGTTTTAAATAATTCTACATTGACTACCAGAGAATTTCTGTTAATATCATGCCATTTTAGACTCTAACTTCAATTCCTTTTCTGATTTACTCATCACTTATCCACTTTTGTATAGCATACACTCAGTCAAAATCCACAAACCCACCTTTATTCATATTAGCATATGGAGTGGTTTTACTGATAACTTGATTTTGGACTTCTAGCTTCCAAAACTTTGAAAGAATATACTTGTGTAATTTTAAACAAACAAACTTATTTTACTTTGTCACAAAAGCCCTAAGAAATGAATAAATAATTTATCTATACTTTTTTGAGACATGATTTCCTTTTTATTTTTTATAGCATTTTTATGTGAATGGCTTATTCGCTTACTACAAAATAAATTTTAGGGGTAAAGTCCATATTTAATTAACATTTCTGAGCCTTATAGAATTTATCACAATAGAATCATTAATTCATTATTCAAATATGCTTAATAATACAAATATACAAATGATGTCTTGGGTCTTCACAGAATTTATAATCTCCTAAATTATCAGATATTAAGTAAATAATTATAAAATTACAAATTGTGGTCCAAGTAAAGAGCTGTGTGTGCAAGATAATGATTGGTAGGAGAATCTGTTATAATGTCCCTTGAGTGCTCAGAACAGAATTCTCAGAGAAAGTGTCATGTGAGTTGAGAACTAAACAACAGAGAAAATCAGCCAAGTGAAGAATTTGGGATGGAAATAGGAGCATGGGTGGGCAGAAAGTTCCAGATAGAGCAGCACACAAAACTCTCCATTCAAACATAAAGCCCTGAATACAAACTTTGTGTATTCAAAAAGGATTCAGGGTGGCTAGAGCGAAGTGGACCAAGGGGCAAAAGGATTGAAAGTGAAGTAAGAGAAGTGCCAAATGAGGAATTTGATTTTTATTCTCAATACACTGGGAAAGCTCCAGTATATACACAAAAATACTAATTGAAGGACAGCACAAGAATAAAACAAGATCAAAATAATTCAAAGGTAGTCTGCGCATGTTCATAGAATCCATACATTTATTTTGAATCCTCACTGAAGGTTTACATTTGAGTTTGAGGGGTGTTTAGACTTCTAAAACTGACATCTAATAGTTGAGAACACATTCCCATCTGCGTAAACAGAATAGATCTCTGACAACCTTCTAAGATAGGATCAAGTTAATTTTATTTCTTTTTAGTTAATAGTTATTGAAATTCTGTTGTTAGTTAATGGAACTCTTATTTTTGTTCACTTTTAGGTGCTCCTGATATAAGGAAGGAGTACATACCAAAAATGCATTTTACTCCTGTAATGTATTTTTTCACTGTTAAACTTTAATCTTATTTTTAATTTTTGTGTATTTTATCATGTGCAATGACCAAAGGCCTGGAGGTATATAAAGTCTTGAAATGGAATCATTACTATCCTCATTATTATTGCCTACAACATTACAGAATTTCTGAATTGAAGAACAATCTAGAGTATTTTAAAGTGTGATACATTAATATCCTGGAATGCCACTAAGCCAGAATAGAGATATTGGTTTGTTTGCAAAGTGATGGAAATTATCCCCCTTGTAATTAAAGATGAAACAGAATAGAAGGAATATGAAAATTAAACCAGAGAGAGATAGGTTATGCTCTAAAAATATATTTTATCTTTTACAATGCACTAAAATGACATTGGAATCAGAAAATATTATAGCAGCAGAGAACCTTAGGAATTATTTATTCCAACCTGCGCATTTTGGAGGTGAACAAAATTCAGGCCTAAAATTCATATCCAAGTCATACAGTTAAATAATTAACTGTACAGTCATACAATTAAATAGTTAATATCCCAAATGGCAAAATTCAGACTATAACCCCAACTCTTAGCCAGGTTACCACATCCACAACACTTAATAAGTGATCAAAGTCCCCACAATAACCCTTTCAAGGTCTTGAGTGGGACAATGAACATTAAATACAGGAGCTAAATCTGCATATGAGCCTCAATTAATAACAAATCTGAACAATATATATTATTCACAATCTGTTTTCCTAATGTACCAGGTGCTTTATAAAAGTTGTCTCTAATCCTTGCTACCCACACTCAGCAACCATTCAGCAAAATAGGAATCATTTATATTTTATAATGAAACAATTGAGTTCCACAAAATTTAGCTAGCATCCATGATCACAAAGCCAGTGCATGAATTTATTATTACCAGACCTAACTAATTCAAACTCTGTGGCCATCTTCTACTTGATGCAGTTTCTTATCATTTTGGTTCATGTGAACACATTGGTCATTAGTTTTTCAAAGGCCCAAATTTCTAAAAAACTGAAAAAGGATAGGAAGGTAAGTTAGGAAGGTAAGAAAGAAAGTTACATTTAGAAGGTGCCCTCCCTGCATAAAACTTTTTATATTTAATTCTCACAACTTTGCCTCAAGACAGATATAATCTTCAGTTTACAGTTTCAGAAACTGAGGCTCAGCTTAAATTGCCCCACACATTTTAGTAAAAGACTGAACCAAGTATTCAAATACTGTCTAACCAAAATTATTTTTGCCATCATCCCACCCACCTCCAAGTCTTTTCTTCTGGAGGCTAGTTAGCTTTCTGTGATCCACACAGCTTAGTTCCTTATCTGGCACAGTAGAACTATAATACATACTCTCAGACTTACCAAGAAGAGAGCATGTGGAGCAATTGCTTTTATAATTGAATTATATTATCGTGTATGGAAATAAGTATAATTTTCTTTATATATTTCCTTCTTTGAGGAGTTAAGAAGACTGCCCAAATCTATGGCATTAGTCTTTGATCTTTACATCTTCTTTACTTACTGTGTGTCTGTGCCCTGTACCCCCAATATATCATAGATGATGATGCCACTAAACTAGAACCTACTAAAAAACACTTTTGAAAACTGAATGAGAAAGATAATAATTATTTTTATTAAACCAAAAGGAAGGAATAATTCAGATGTTCTAAAATTGAAATTTGGCGTATATTTGTTTCTCTCACTTAATTGACACTTTGTAGCATGATCACAGGTAAAAGTTATGTCAAAGTGCTCAATCTTACTGCTACTATAAAAATGTAAATCTTTGAAAGTCCAAACATAGTTATGAATTGCTAGCATATTTTTCTAATGACCATTGAGGATACATTAGAAGCGAACTACTTGGCTCAGCATGGTGGCACATGCCTATAATCCCAGTATTCAGGAAGTTGAGTTAGGAAGTTTGTGAATTTGAGGCCAGCCTGAAATAGCAAGACTGTGTCTCAAAAGAGAAGGAAATAAATCAGAAATAAAATTTAAAAAGTTAACTCCTTGGTAAAAACAAGAGTAAGGGAGAGAGAGGGAGAGAGAGAGGAAAGAGAGAGAGAGCACAAGTGCAACAGAAGGAAAGAGGGGGAGAGAGAGAGAAAGAGAGACAGAGAGAGAGAGGGGGAGGAGCACTTGGTAATAACAGGTCCCAGTGATACCATGATCCTGAATTTCCTTCTACGTGTGAATTTTAACAACACTGTATATAAATATCCCCCATTTCTGAGGAGGCCATGTTTTTGTTATGGAGACACTTGAACAACTATCCTAAAACTAATTGTCACCAAAATAATAACCTAAGTCTAAGAACGGGATGTAGGGTATCAGTATAAATAGTAATGTCATGGTAATTAGAACAAGTACTAACTGTTAGGGTTCGGGAAGTATTTTCCCTCCACTTACTTCTTGAGTTTAATATCCAAATCTATGTCTATGAAAGCCCGTAGTAGTCCATTCAGTTCTTCCAAAGTAATTCAGTTAAAATCATCCTTCATGCTTAGCAGAATGGACTTCCTTCTTTGGCTCAGCTTTGCTCTTTGCAATAGGTTGCTAGTAGCCCTAAATCAGAAAATGTATTAATATATCTTTTGAAATGCTTGGTTTCCTCCAGGGAAAATAGTTTTCAATAATTTTATACTATTTTGTTCAAAATACAATTTTGGTTCAAAGTTTTGTTCTCAAAGGAATATTGAATGAAAAAACAAAAAGCTTTGTAAGAGGGAGGAAGTTTATGTAATCTCTTTAAGACCAATGAGGAACAATTAGGAGGGAGTCTAATTGTAATTCTTTCAAACAGTAAATTTCCAGGAAATTAGGCACATGTTACTCAGGAACAATAAAGAGTGCCACCCTCCCGTTTGGAACACATTGGCTTAAATGTGCCACTCCTGTATCCAAAAAGGTGATTTGAAAGCTCTGTTCTGAGTCAACTAGAAGAAAGAAGGAAGCATGCTGAGCTGAGATCCTTACAGGGGGACATGAAACATTGAATATAGGATGAAGGCCAGTCATCTGGTTAGTATTAAATTCTCAGAGTTATGAACCTCTCAACAATATGTTTTCAAAAATACAGGAAAATAAATTGGCTTATGCAAGATAGTTACTATTAGAAAAATTCAGATTTTTGACAAGGACTTTTACTTTTGACCATATAAAATTTGCTTAATAGCTGGGTATGGTGGTACACACTTGTAACCCCAGCACCTGGGAGACTGAGGCAAGAGGATTGTGAGTTTGAGGCCAGCCTAGGCTATATAGTGAGATGCCATCTCAAAAACACATGCCAATAAATAATAATAATAATAATAATAATAATAATAATAATAATAATGTGCTTAACTGTAGCTACAGTTTTGCTGAATTTTTCTTTGCTTATATAATTTGAATATTATAAGACTTTATTCAATAATCAATACTTGTATAGCATTGTTATTGTCATTAGTCAGTATCATTTTTTCTTCTCTGGTTTAGGGATGCCAGGAAGAGCTATGTACCTGGGTTATACATTTAACTGTACATATATCTTACTCTCTTGTGGCACTACAAAGTCTAAAGGGCCTAACTTAGACTCTCATTGCTTAGTAAGTTGTCTTAGACTCATCTTACTTAGAAAACTTGTTAATGGAGTTTTATCCACAGGGCCTAAAAAGGCAATATAAAAAAAATAGTTTGGATGAAAAGCTCTTGTTTTTTAGAACAGACTCTATCAAGCTATATGGAACTCTCTGATTAATGGCATAATACTGTCTACATTATGATTGTAGTTACCACTAGGGATGCAGCAACTGTAATTGAAAGGAGTATGGGGTGACTATCTGGAGACTTGACGCAGGCATTGCCAAACACTGTTGTCTTAAAATCGTTTCCCTTATCAGTAGGGGACACTTTCCCCTATTGTACAGACACATTACACAAAGAAAGAAAACTATAGATAGATAGATAGATAGATAGATAGACAGACAGACAGACAGACAGACAGACAGACAGACAGATAGATATAGATATAGATATAGATATAGATATATTTAGAGTTTCATGGAATAAGGCTAGTTCATAAACATCATGTGTTACAGTAGAAGTATTAGTAGAAGTATAAATCACTTTGAGGTCTCAGGAGTAAGGTGCTTTGTCTGAGCTCTTAGTGGTTTGAAATTAGTTTGTTTTTGAAGGGCCATATAAGGAAATAACTCTGTTGCTGCTAGGGAGTGTTAACACAGTAGAAACAATGAGTAAGAATGAATTGCCTGTGAGATATTCCTTCTTTTAAAGATTTATTTTTAAAGTATTTGCCACTATAAATTCTCTGAACAATTTCTCTAAAATTAAAAAAAATCAACTGCTTTCTCTCATATTAGACAGTGACTTGTATGAGAGAAAGAATTGATGGTCATATACTAATTTTCCTTCTCAATCACCGATATTGGCAACATATAGACCTTCAGAAAGTGTATGTTGAGCAGCCTGTGTAAATATTTTGTAAAATTTTAGTAAAAAGTTTACTGAACAAACACTAATTTCATTATTTTGGCTATATACCATTATTAAAGACTATACAGATATTAGAAACAGAATGAATTATGTGTGTTATACATAATAACACTTATTATTAACCAGGGTAATGAGTATTTATGAATAAATATGGGGTTTTTTATTGGCAATTTTAATGTACAACTTAATGGGTCTCATTATGACATTTCCAAACATACATTTCATTGTACATTGCTCATGTTCATGTCCCCCTTACCTGCTCATGACCCCCTCCCTCATCCCCTCCTTCTCCACCAATGGTCCCCCTTCTACTTTGCTTGTCTTTTTTGTGAGGACATCTATGTATATATATACATTCCAGTTTTGCCGTAAGGGCAATATACATGATATTGCCTTCTTTTTCTTCCATGAGTATTTATGTTTTGTGTATTTATATTCACATGAAGAAAAGCTATAGAAAACTCTACACCATATTCTTTACATTGGTTATCTCACAGGATTGGGAGCAGAAAAAGATCAAGAAAAAATTATTAAGTTTTTCTTTTAACAGTTTTTATTATTTAACTAGTTTCAACGAATATCTATTACTATGTTGTTGTTACATGCCCTCCAGTCAGGTCCCACTCATAGAAACCCTATGTACAGCAGAAAGAAACACTCCTTGACACTATGCCATGCCCAGCACTATGTCAGTGCTTTTCTTCTACTTATGTTTTCGATGGATGATTGTTTCAAGAGTGGGTGCTATAGTGACTATCATAGGATTTTCAGTGGCTGATTGTTTCGAGAGTTTTTTCAAAGAGTGGGCTGCCACCTCCTTCTCCCATTTTTTGTGGTGCTGGGGATTGAACTCAGGTCCTCAGAGAGTGTGGAGCAGTACTCTACCAACTGAACTAAACCCTAGCCCCTCTATTTACTACAGAAGTTTAAAACTGAATAAATCTATTTTTCAAATGACTACCTTTTTGTTTCTGGGGAAAATAAGCTGAGAAAGATAATCAGTGCACAGAAGTTTTAGTTTCATTTGTATTGCCTCAACTTCCTTAATATAAGGTAAAAGTACATACTTTAAATAGATGGAATCTTTTATTCAGCAAATATTTCCCAAGCTCCAGTCTGGTGTTAGTTTTCTTATGAACAAGTATGAGATTGGGGTGTGTGTGTGTGTGTGTGTGTGTGTGTGTGTGTGTGTGTGTGTTTCCTTACTACAGTTTCTCTGGCTATACAACCTAAACAATGCACAAGAAAACATCTTAAAAATTCCTTTTTTGCTGTCTTCTCATCCACAAATCATCTCACTATTATAGCTATCCTCTACATTTTTTTTATCCTCCTCTCCAAGAGCTTTCACCAACCCTGTACAGTCCAGGTCAAATAATTTTTCTGCTCACTTCAATCTCCTTGTGGAATCAGTCTTATTCTTCCCTTTCTTGTGTAAATCTTGCTGGATTTTTGGCCTTTTCTATGTCCCTCATTCATTGAAAAATAAAGAAGAAAAAAAATCCACATCTTTCTAGCAGGTTATGGTGGCCTACACATGTAATCCCAGCAATGCAGGAGGCAGAGGCAGGGGGATAACAGGTTCATGTCCAGAGGCAGCCTGTGTAACTTCCCCAACACTGTGCTGTGCCTGGCACTATGTCAGTGCTTTTCTGCTATTCATATCATTTTCAATGGCAGATGTTTCTGGATTGTTTCAGGAGTGGGTTGCCAGATCCTTGTCCCATTTTTGCAGTGCTGGGGATGGAACATAGGGCCTCAGAGAGCCCAGAGAAGCACTCTACCAACTGAGCTAAACCCCAGCCCATGTCTGAATTCTAATGGCACTTCGAATAGTATATGTGCCTAACTGAATTCTAAATATCACGTGTAAGAAAATTAATGTACTCATTCAATGTATGTTTATGGAACACTTGTACTGTCTCAGGTGAAAAATACATACTACAGCCTGAAAGCACAATCTTCAAAATATTAAATTATAATTCTCTCTGCACTTCTAACACTGAAGCAAGTTATATGGAGGATGTGGTAGCTGAAATAATATTCTTTGAGGTTTGCACATAAAGTGTTAAATGGGTCTTAGTCTCTACTTTAAAATGACATGTTTGACAAATGAAACCAAATTAATGGCAGTGAACACACATTTTCTTCTGAAGGAAAGCTCTGTCCTAGGAGTTAGATGACCTCCATTACAGTGCTGTCATAGCTCCACTTGTGCCATTTTGTGGCTTTAGAGATCAGGCAAGTTATTTTAACTCTATAGACTTGTTTTTTTGGAAATAAAATGAAGATGTTGGTTTAGATGAGCTCTACAATTCCTTCCAAGGTAAAATTTTAAAAACTTACACTGTGTCTTTCCAGGATTTATCTCTCATACCAATAGTGGCAAAAAAAGGGGGGGACATTATTGTTTTAACAAATATGACTATCATAATAGGACAGTTAGTTTATTATCCTTCCTTGCCACAGGGCATTGTACCTTGTTATAAAGGCCTGCTTTTATCTTATTCAACTTTCTCAGAAGCATTCAAATGTATTCTACTCTCAAAATCACCCCTTGGCTTCTATGACCTCCTAGTTTTCCTCCACCTTACTGACTTGTCAATCTCTTTTGTTAACTTCTCCTCTTCTTTCTCATCTTTCCATTACATTCCTAAATGTGCTCCTCAAATCCAATAGCTTTAAATACCATTTTGTGTTGTTGACACCCATACTTTTATCTCAAACTCTACTTTAACCTATTCCTTGAGTCTAGACATAAATGCAACAATTTACTTACTGCCTCCACTGGATGTCCACTTGTTGGTAAGTGCTGTTGAGTCAGGTCCAACTCATAGTGACCTTATGTACAACAGAACAAAACACTACTAACACTGCCATGTCCTGCACTATGTCAGTGCTTCTTTGCTATTCATAGGGTTTTCAATGGCTGATAGTTTCAGGATTGCTTCAGGAGTGAATTATCACATCCTATTCCCATTTCTGTGACGCTAGGGATCAAACTCAGAGCACTCTACCAGCCCCCAAATGTCCATGGACATCTTACATTTAGTAAGAAATCTTGATTCCCTACTGTCTCTGTGATCAGCACCATCCTGCTGGAAGAGGCTTAATCTAGTTATTCTCCATCATTTTTTGTCTTCTTCTTGTATCTCTGGATGCCATTTTTAAACTCTTAGTTGCCTCCTTATGCATTTTTTTCAGTTCATTTTCACCTGGGAGTAACCACAATAAAAATTCTCAACTAGACCTAGCTTTAAGACTTGAAAACTCTCTGTCTATTTTTTAACTGCCCCTCGGCATGTCCTATCCCTATGTATTCTAGTTTAACAGTGACTATCATGAGGCCTTTGGAAACGATAGTTCAGAGTGGGAAAGCATATATTTAATCTTCCCTTGATTTGAGCAGGTTGTCAAGGTCTGTCTGACAGATGATACTTGAAGGGAGGTGCTTATCTCCTGCTAATGTTGCCCCTTAGCTTCAGTTTGGGATACAGAAGTTGACTAGGGCCAACCTTATTTAGGACCATCAAGGAATCTGTGTGATATTGTTATTTTATAGATCTTTAACTCTTGTTATGAGCTAGGTGCCATATTCCATCTGTAAGTTTCCCCTGTAAAGTCATCTGGAATTGTTAGTGAATTTTCTATTATTTGACTTGCCAAAGTGTTCAATTATACTTTACATAATTGATAAAACATGTGACATTTGATGTCAAATATCATAGACTGACTTTTAATTTCTTTAAAAATAGACAGCTTAATATATAATATATATGAATGCATGAAGGAAAAGTTCTTCATATTTTTGTTCTAAATAAGGACAAGAAAACTACTTTTTGTATGTGTAGAAAAAGCTCTATGTATACTGAAGCCACTTATTTTCACTACTTCCTACAAAAATTATTAGTGAATATAAAAACTGCTTGAAAAATTCCCATAGCTAGAAATATTATTATCAATAATAATGTTGTTGTTGTTAGGTGCCATCAAGTTGGTGTCCGACTCATAGTGACCCTGTGTACAATAGTCGAAACACTGTTGTGTTTCTCTGCTATTCATAGGGTTTTCAGTGGTGGACTGATTTTTGGGAGTGGGTTGCCGGGTCCTTCTCCTAAGCCTACGGTAGCCGGTGTTCCCAGGTTATCTCCCATCCAAGTACTAACCAGAGCTGACCCTGCTTAGCCTCCGAGATCTGATGGGATCAGATGCCACAGTGCTACAGCTGCAGGCATCAATAATAATAACAATAATAAAACAATATAAAAACTATGGTCTGCAAATTCACAACCTTTATGAGAAGTATTCCACATGTGTCTGTCAGCTTGTAGTGCTGAGGGCCTTGCATGTTACTGTGATGCTGAAATCTATGCTATCAGTATTTCAGATACCCAGCAAGGCCACCTATGGTGGACAGCTTAGAGCTGAGCTTCCAGACTAACACAGTTTAGATAGAAGGATCCAACAGCCCACTCCCAAAACAATTAGCCATTGAGAGTCCTATGAATAGCAGAGAAGCACTGTCAAATATAATGCCATAATATGAGCCCCTCAAATTGGAAGCACTCAGAAGACTACTGTGGAAGAGCTACCTCCTCACAGTAGCATCCACCTTAATGATGAGAATGGAGTAAAGCCCCTGGGACTGCCATTTGCTGGTGTGGCATGACTCAAAATAAGAAGAAAAAAAGTGACTACAACAATGAATTCAAACACAACAAAACAAAACAACAACAACGAAAAACTTCTGTATGGCATAGTGTTGGGGAGTATTTTGTTCTGTTAGACATAAAGTCACTATGCCAATTTGATGGCACCAAACAACAACATGTGAAGTGTGAACTGAAAATGAGATAATAATTAGGTTTACTAATATAAAATTAAATCAAATAGATTCCCTTCAGTAAAGAAGCTATCTGTGTGCTGTATTGACTCTTGCCTTGTTTCATTGTAAGACCTTTCTGATATTCTCTTTGTCTTTGACACACCACCCACATGCTTTTTCCACAGAAAACTTCTTCCTTTGTAATGACATTCAAATGTAGGAGTGCAATAAAATCTAAATTATCCTAAGAAAATAAAATAATCTGCAACACCGATATAAATATTTGATGCTGCAGTTATTTCATCTGTTCTTTTAATTATTGGAATACATGCAGTATGGAGTTTGTAAATTTTACTTTTTCTGAAGATATACTGAAGGCATTAAAAATCAAAATTATTAGGCTTATTAGGAAAGAATTCTATAAAATCCTAAAGTTGTAAGAATTCTCTGAAATAACTTAGTATAGCAAATTTGTTTTATGGATCATGGCTTGGTGAACTATGGCTCTTGGGCCAAATGCATCCTGCTGTTTGTTAAGTCTGTGAGATAAGAATGATTTTTACAGGTGAACATTTATAGTCTGCTTCATGGTAGGGACACTGCCTTTGGTCTAGCAAAATATTATTCCCTTAAAAAAGAATATTATTCTACTCACTAGTGGACCTGGATTGCTAAAAACGTGCTTATTATATTTCAAATTTTATTGATAAAATTTTTGTATACTTTGTTTTCTCTCTTTTCATACAAGTACCTACATAACACAACATCTCTAATTTTACCTCTGGGCCTACAAAGCTTAAAATATTTATGATCTTGCCTTTTATAGAAAGTTTGCCAACCTCTATTCTAGATGAATAATGTAAGTCCAAAAAAGCTGAATGATATTTCTAAAGTATTGGTTAAGTCTCATTCTTCTCTTTGTATCAAAATATTCTAATATTATTTGGGCTATGGAGTGTGCCTGGTTTGAATGGTAACTCTGTTCATGTTATTATCCTATTGACCTTGAGCAAGTGAATTAATGTCTCTTTTCCCTAGTTTTTTTAATCTATACTTCAGTATCATTGTGAGCATTAAATGGGATAATAATGTTAAATGATTACAACAGTGTGTTGTACGTGACTGTTGCTCCTGTAATTATTTGCTGTTGCTATAATTGGTGTCAGTGTGTTTAATTCATAGGCTATCTTAAAGAGAAGGGCTTAAGATGCACTTATGAGCTTAATGCAGTGGCATATACCTGTAATCACAGCTACTTGGGAGCAGAGGCAGGAGGATTGTAAGTTCGAGGCCAGAGGCAGCCCAATTTAGCAAGACTCTGATTCAAAATAAAGTAATAAATAAGCTGGGAGTAGTGCAGCCATAGAGTGCTTGCAAAAGAATCAGTATGCATGAGGCCCTGGGTTCAACCCCTGAGTACTGCAAAAAAAAAAAAAAAAAAAGAAAGAAAAAAAAAGGAAAGAAAGAAAAAAGAAAATCCATATGATTCTGTCTCTACTACTCTTTAATAATAAGGTTATCCCATTTCCTGTATGAGGAAAAACTGACATTTATTCTCCTCCCCCCGTTTTTTTTTGGTGGTACTGGAAGGCTAACCCAGAACCTCATGCATACTTTGCAAGCACTCTGCCGCTGAGCTGAACCCCTTCCCCCTTTTTTATGTTTTAAATTGAGACAAGTTAACAGGTTGCCTCTGGCCTTGCACTTCTTTTTTTTTTTTATTGGACATTTTTAATGTACACCTTAATGTGATTCATTCTGACATGCTTTTCATTGTGGCATTTCCATATATGCATTTTGATGTACATTATTCTGATTCTCCTGCCTTCACCTTGAGTCTCTGGGATTACAGGCATGTGCCACACCCGGCTCACATTCTCATTTTTGTAGCATAATTTGTTCATCCTTATTTACATTAGCTGTACAAGTTAATGCAAACAAATTGTATACTAATAAAATGTATACATAATTTAAAATATTGTGGGAAACTTAAAACACAGAGCACTTAAATAGTGGCCCCACAGCATGCACCTGCCCTGTGTCCAGCAGATGAGAGTGAACTTTGTTCTTCCATCCTGTCAATCCTGAGGACATTTTCACCATATTTAAAGCTGCTTGAACAAATTACGCTGTTTATAATGCAGTGAGTCAGCTGTTTTTAAAATCATATTTAATTGTATTTTTAATTGTGCAATAGTGAAGTGTGTTCTGTTCATTTTTTGATGCTATTCATGTAAAGCATTATTTTTTTCAGTTTATTGGTACTCTTTGTCTGCTACTTGGACTACAAAGCCATCGTGCTTAACTGGATAAAATCCAGTGAGATAAATGCCCTATATATTGGACTGTTTAGTATTTCACCAGTCATCTTTTAGCCTATGGCAGCTCTAGTCAACTATATATTTTTTCATATATAGAGTTAAAAAGGCAGTTTTACTGTAATCTCCATAAGGGTTGAAATGAAGGAGGACGGCATATTTTTTAGATTTCACAAATCTAGAACTTAGGTTCCTCAAGAAGATCCACTGTGGTTGACAATTTTTAGGAAAATATTTGTTAAATGACACATGTTATAGCTTGGGTTTAAAGAAGAATCATAACAAAAAAGACCAACTCTAACCTTGACTTATTAAAATGATAAGAATTGGTGTTGCCTATAACTGCTTCCTCTGTGACTCCTATCTTGTGTTTGCTCAATTTATTGGTCCAAACAAGATTTTACTCTTTCAGACATGAAGATCTAATCTCATAAAAGGAAACTTTTTCTGTTCATACACCATCACCTTCATCTTTCTGAGCTGGCTGTCATTTATAATAAAAGATATATTTTAACAAAAAATGAAATACTGGGATAGGAAAAATGCTCCAGTATTTAGTTTTAAAGAAATTAAGAACATAAATTTATTTGTGCCTGATGCATCTATAATTAAATAGGTGGTTCAAAAGGCAAGAGTTTGAATAGTAAAAAATATACAACCTATTTGTGGCAGACTACTCTGCAGATAAATAAGACCAAATAAGAAAAAATTCAAGGTCAACAGAAACTCCTAGCACTTTATATTTGTCCAAATACAGTTCATATTTTTGTAATGAGTTTAAGAATAAATTGGTTACAATGATGTATTCTCATAACATCTAGTACTTGACTTGACATAGTATGTATCATGGTGTAATTATTAATTCAATTGTCTGAATCCACTTCTGGGACATAGGGTGTGTTCCATCTTGATCACCTTGGTATCCATTGTTGTTGTTGTTGTTGTTCTTGTTGTTAGGTGCCATCGAGTCGGTATCCTACTCATAGTGACCTTCATAGGGTTTTCAATGGCTGAGTGCTTAGGGATTGCCTTGGGAGTGGATTGCCAGCCCTTCTCCCATTTTTTGTGGTGCTGGGAATTGAACTCGGGGCCTCAGAGAATGCAGCGGAGCGCTCTACCCACTGAGCTAAATCCCAGCCCAAGGTATCCATTGTACTCAGAACAATTCAGAATGTGATACTCAGGAGGTCTCACATTAGGTTGAAAGAGTTAATGAATAAATAAATATCCAAAAATAAATGAGTTTGTAGGGGATATTATTATTGTTTTGTTTATTGGCCTGATTGCTATTACAGGGACATATCCATCAACTAATAGCAATCTTTTAAAATATTTCAGGAATGGGCTTGCCTTTGATGTATATGTCACCCATTTACAAATATTTCCATGTACCTTTGCACATCAGCCAGTTTCCAAACTGGGAGTTATAATGTTCTATTTTAATAAAGTTAGATTAAGTTTTGGCATTGAGACTCTGCTCAGATATCACCGCTCTACTAATAATTACCTTGATTTCCACTGCTAGAAGTAATTTCTTCTTCACTGATGATCTACCACCACACATATGGAGAACTCTTTTTATTGAATTTACTTTCAGATGTTGCTGTGGTTTATCATTCTGACAATATTTACATCTTGCATTGAACTTCATTCCTCTGCCTTGGAAATACCACATAGTAGATTCTTAAATATTTGTGTATTAAAAAAGAAGGTTATTATGGTTAAAGGCAAAAATCACATTTAAAATTCTTTTTTTTTTTTTTCAGTACTTGGGGATTGAACCCAGGACCTCACACATGCTTTCCAAGTGCTGCACTACAGGGCTGTACCCACAGCCCACTTTTTATTTTTCATTTTGAAACAGGGTCTTGCTCAGTTACAAGGGCTGCCTCTGACCTTGAACTCACAATCCTTCTGCCTCCACCTCCCAAATTGCTGGGATTACAGGTGTGCACCACTGTGCTAGGCCCTTCAAAAATATTTTATGGTCATTTAGAATACTTATTCCCAGGCCAAAGATCAGGGGTCCATTGCCAGTATTATAAGGACTGGTCAGATTTACTTCAGTACTCCCCTCCATGGGACAGTTAAATATCAGGTACAGTGATGGTGTATACCCCCATAAGTCTGTCATTTTGCAAAACTGTGGAGGCTTGCCTGTTGCTGTGTTGCTGAAAACTATGCCACTGATATTACAGATATCAACAGGGTCACACATGGTGGACAGGTTCAGGCTGAGCCTCCAGACTAAGACAGACTAAAGAGAAGAACATGGCTAACTTACTCACAAAAGAATTAGCCATTCAAAATCGTATGGATAACAGAGAAACACTGTCAGATATAGTGCCAGGAAAATGCCCCCTCCCAAGGTTGGAAGGCACTCAAAAGATGACTGGGGAAGAGTTGTCTCCTATAAGTAGATGCTACCTTAATGACAGGAATGAAGGAAAGCCCCAAGAACCTCCATTTGCTGCTGTGGCATGACTCAAAATGAGAAGGAACAACTGTAAATATCCATTATAATTGGAACATGGAATGAATGTAGTATGAATCTAGGAAAATTAGAAACCATCAAAAGGGAAATGGAGCACATAAACATTAACATTCTAGGCATCAGTGAGCTAAAATGGACTGGCATGCACCATTTTGAAACAGAAAATCAAATGGCATATGATGCTGGGAATGACAAAAAGAAATGGGATTGCATTCATCATCAAAAAAGATATCTCAAGATCTGTCCTAAAGTTCATTGCTATCAATGATACAATAATATACATATGCCTCCAAGGGCTGGGGTTTGACTCAGTTGGTGGAGTGCTCCTCTGCATAATCTCTGATGACCCAGCACCACAAAAATGAGGGAAGGATGTAGCAATCCACTCCCAAAGCAATCCCTAAACAATCAACTGTTGAAAACTCAATGAGGGTCTCTATGAATCAGACCCAATTCAAGGACACCTAACAACAACAACAAGAAAGGCCAGTTAATATGACTATTATTCAAATTTACACACCCACCCACTATGGCCACAAATGAAGAAAGGCAAGATTTTTACCAACTTCTCCAACCTGAAATAGAGTGAACATGCAATCAGGATGTATGGAAAATTACTAGTAACTGGAATGCAAAAGTTGGAAACAAAGAAGAAGGCTCAGTAGTTGGAAAACATGACATCATTGACAGAAATGATGCTGGAGATTGCATGACAGAATTTTGTCAAGCCAATGAGCTTTTCATTACAAATACATTTTTTTCACCAATATAAATGGCAGCTATACACATAGAAGTCACCAGATGGAACATACAAGAACCAAATTGACTACATTTGTGGAAAGAGACAATGGAAAAGCTCAATATCAAAAGTCAGAACAAGACCAGGTGTTGATTGTGGATCAGACCATCAACTGCTCATATGCGGGTTCAAACTGAAACTGAAGAAAATTAGAACAAGTATACAGGAGCCAAAGTATGACCTTGAGTATATTCCACTTGAGTTCAGAGACCACCTCAATAACAGGTTCAATGCGTTAGACACTAATGATCGAAGACCAGATGAGTTGTGGCATGACATCAAAGACATCATTCATGAGGAAAGCAAAAGGTTAATAAACAGACAAGAAAAGAAAAGACCGAATCACAAGTCAAAAGAGACTCTTAAATTTTCCCTTAAACATCGAGCAGCTAAAGTAAAAGGAAGACATAACAAAGTTAAAGAACTAAACAAGATTTCAAAAGGCAACTGGAGAAAACAAATCACATATAATGACCTGTGCAAAAAGCTGGAGAAAGAAAACAGAAAGAGAAGAACATGTTGTTTTTCTCAAGCTTATGGAATTGAAAAAAAAAAAATCAAGCCTCAAGTGACAATAGTGAAGGATTCTATAGGGAAAATTTTAAATGATGCAGGACATCAAAAGAAGCTATAAAGAATTCACTGTCATTATACCTAAAAGAATTGGTGGATGACCAACCATTTCAAGAGACTGCATATGATCAGGAACCAGTGGTACTGAAGGACAAAGTAGAAGCTGTCTTGAAGGAACTGGAAAAACACAGTGCTCCAGGGATTGATGGAATACCAACAGAAATGTTTCAGTGAACAGATGTAGCCCTGGAGGTGCTCAACTGTTTATGCCAAGAGATTTGGAAAACAGCTACCTGGCCAATTGACTAGAAGAGATCCATATTTGTGCCCAGTCACAAGAAAGGGATCCAACCAAATGTGGAAATTATCAAACAGTATCATTACTATCACACACAAATAAAATATAGCTACAGATCACTCAAAAGCAACTACAGCAGTATATCAACAGGGAATTGCCATAAAATCAAGCCAGATTCAGAAGAGGGTGTAGAACCAGGGACATCATTGCTGATATCAGATGGATATTGGCCAAAAGCAGGGAAGACAAGAAAGATGTCTATGTTTTATTGACTGTACAAAGGCATTTGACTGTGAATTGCAATAAATTATGGATAACATTGCAAAGAATAGGAATATCAGAACACTTAATTGTACTCACAAGCAATCTATACATGGACCAGGAGGCAGTGATTCCAACAGAACAAGGAAACACTGCCTGGTTTAAAGTTGAGAAAGGTGTGCATCAGGGCTGTATCCTTTCACCATATCTCTTCAATTTCTATGGTGAGCAAGTAATCCAAGAAGCTGGACTTTATGAAGAAGAACATGGCATAAGGATTGAAGAAAGACTCATTAACAACCTGCTTTATGCATATGACACAACTCTGCTTGTTGAAAGTGAAGAGAATTTGAAACATTTACTGATGAAGATGAAAGAACAGCCTTCAGTATGGATTGCACCTCAACATCAACAAAACAAAAATTTTACAACTGGCTCAATACATAACTTCATGATTAATGGAGAAAAGATTGAATTTGTCCAAGATTTTGCTTTACTTGGCTCTACAATCAATATCCGTGGAAGCAGCAGTCAAGAAATCAAAAGACACATTGCATTGGGAAAAACTGTTTCAAAAAATATCTTTAAAGTGCTGAAAAGTAAAGAGATCTCATTGAAGACAAAAGTGCACCTGTGTCATGCATGATATTTTCAGTACTATCATAACGTTGTGAAAGCTGGGCGTTGGATAAGGGAGAGAGAAGAAGAATTGATGCTGTTGAATTATGGTGTTGGAGATGAATATTGAATATACCACGGACTGAGAAAAGAACCAACAGATCTATCCATGAAGAAGTTCAATGAGAGTGTTCCTTGGTGGCTAGAATGACTGGCCTTCATCTGACATATTTTGAACATCTTGTCAGGAAGGACCAATCCCTGGGGAAGGATATAATGTTTGGGAGAATGGCAGGTTAATGACTTAAAGGAAGACCCTCAACTAGATGGGTTGACACAGTGTCTGCAACAATGGATTTAAACATAAAAAAGATCATGTGCCTGGCACAGAACTTGGGAGTATTTCGTTTTGTTGTACATAGTGTCGCTATGAGCCAGACCTGATTCAAGGACACCTAACAACAACTACCACCTTGGGCATTCATTCAATGAATATTTTATTGAACAACTGTTGAACAAAAATTAATTAGACGATTTTTGTCATCACATATATTACCTTATAATGGGAGGGGGAAGAATATATAGACAAATGATTACATAATTGTAGGTAAAATGCTGTGAGATAAGCATAAGACGCTCTGGGAGCATGTAAGTGGGGCATTTGCTTGCTGAAGAGTCAGCATATCCACCTTCCTCTGCAAGTGTTCTCTCATGTCCATCACATAAGATATGATATGGCCCCTGCAAATCCTCTTCTGCTCCCTTGTTTTATCCTTTGCCTTTTAACAGATATTTTTCAATTGCTTTCAGCCACAACTAAGTACAGCATTTTAGCTTATACTCTTTGTTTTTTCTCTTTGTTCTCTCTCTCTCTCTCTCTCTCTCTCTCTCTCTCTCTCTCTCTCTCTCTCTCTCTCTCTCACTTTCTTGTTAAGTAGCTCAAGCTGGCACTGAACCCTCTGTGCAGCCCAGGCTAGCCTTAGACTCGCAATCCTTTTGCCTCTGCCCTGCAAATGATGGGATGCACCTCCATACCCACTTTAGTTTATTCACTTTAAAAGGGTGATAATCCATGTTTCAAACACATCTAAACAGGCCAAACTGAAGATTTTCCTCACACTCCTTTATCATTCATCCTGAGATAGAATATTGGTGTGAATTAAGTGAGGCAATGAATTGAAAAACAGAATAATTAAACAAATCTTATTAATGAGAACTCTCTTACCCCAAAAGTATGTAACAGGCATACATATTAGCAGTAACAGCCAATGTTTATTGAGTAATTATTATGTGCCAGCTCTTGAGATTTATATGTAAAGTTAAATCCTTCTATAATTACAGCAGCTCTTTTGAATAGCCACTATTATCTACTAATTTTATTTTTGGAGAAACTGAGGGATAGATAGGAAAAATAAATTTATCCAAGGTTGAGTATTGGCAAAGTCAAGACTTAATCCCACAGAGTCTGATTACAGAGCCTATATCTTTAAAGAGTATACTTACTCCTTAGTAGCAAGTCTCCAAATTAAGTTTTGTTTCAATAATTCTCCAAAGCATTTGTGTTTTCTCTGTGTTTTTATGTGATAATCCTTATTTTAAAATAGATTTAAATAGTGACCATTGTGTTTCTCCTTCAGTTTGTATATGCTGAGGAAGTGAGAGGTAATGTATAGTATAATTGAATATATAGTTACCGTGTCATGAATATGGAAAATATATGTTTATTTATAATGAGTCATAGAATTCCCTAGAGGGAGAACTGTCTTAACTGTTTACATGTTTATAATATAAATTATTCTTTTAAAATGGATGTTATCAACTTTGTAATATTTGAGTTAATCTCCAACAATGACATGGATGCATACTGGAGAATATTTCTCATCTTAGTGCTGTACTCCAATGAAAAGACCATTTCTCTTTACCGTCCTTCTCTCCCTTACCATTCTTTTAGTGGTTAACTCTTTTTCAACTTTTCTATTTGTGAAACAGCCATTTTGTCTTAATGAAAGTCTTAGAGTAGGCTTTATTAAAACACTTACATATTGTTTCTTCATCTGTAAAATGAAGGATTGGATTATATGGTTTTAAAAGTCCCTATGGGAAGAGTCTATGATCTATATGTTTGATGGAAATCTCATTTTATTAAGAAAAGAATTATACAGTAATCTGTAACCAAGACACATCATGACAGTCATTGATGTAGAGAATTTTTATCCAGGATTTAAAGTCTGGTTTTATTCATTAAAGGTATATTTCAATTCACTAAACTGCTTCAAAGAAAAAACATTAATTTCATATTTTTATGTATGTTGTGTGTGTAGAGTGGATGGTATAAATCTACCTACTTTGAAGACCTAAGTGCATAATCAAGGGGTGTTTATTGGAATTTTTATACTAAGTAACTGATAACCTGAGACTTTGATTAAGTCAAATCTCAGAAACATAATGACTAAGAAGCTAGAAACAGGTCCTTGTTCATTTATAAGATTCCCAAACCCATTTTATATCTTCCCAAATGTCTTTGATCCTTGATTTTTAAAACTCCATTCATCTCAACAATTTCTCTATCACAGCAAACTATGTCTTGCTAAATTCACCCTCCTACATTTGTCAGGGCACACTGTAGAAGCTTTTAGCATCATATTCTATATTAAAGGAATTAAGGTTCTTTTGTATTAGGATTTTAAAATCTATGTTTTATCTGTTCAGCACCCAATGCTTTATTACAAAGATCACAAATGGGCCCAAATGGACCAATCCTCACTGAATTTTGCTATCTGTTCTCCTGTGCTTTGATTTCCATGTCAATTAATCACTCCTTAAGAATTTACTGGGTGTGAAAGAGCTAAAAAAAGATAGTTAAAGGGGGGATAAAACGTGTCTCCTGCCCTCTAGGGATTCAGATATATTGGTAGGTGATGAATGTAAATAATTACCTTGTAGGTTGTTGGAAATATAAATGTAATTATATGTATAAATGTAATACTATGAAATCCTGCATAGATTTTCTTAGCAAAAATATGTATTCTGTCCCCAAAGATGAGGTAAATATAGCATTAAAGCAAATAAAAACACACAAGTGAGTATGAAGGTGGAAATGTCGAAGGCTGCTTTTCACCCCATGTAGCAGAACTCCAAGTGCCTCTGAAAACTTCACACTTGAACTCCTTCAGGTCAGTCTGGTGGTAGTAGGAAAAGGAAAAGGCAACACATTGAGATTCTCATCATTCATACTTCCCCAAATGAAAGCGCATGGGAATAGCTATCAGAGCAAGCCTTAAATACCTTGGAACGTCTTTCATTGTGTGCAGTTGTTGGGTTATTCATCAGTTAATCACTTCTTTATTTTATTAAAAAAGTATTCTTTCTGTTTTTAAACTTATTGACAAATGAATTTTATATATTACTAAAAAGAAGGTAGCAAAGATAAATGACCATCTTTTACAATCTCCTGTCCTTAGATTATGTTCTCCAACAGAGGAACTCTTATTTCTGGTTGCTTGTTCAATTCTAGAGAATATAGTCAGTGTTTCTAACTCATTTTCTCCATGCTTCTCATTTGCTGATTAATCTACAATCTCTTAAACTCTTCAGAACTTTATTTCTTAATTTGCATTGGTGATCTAGGTCCACAATCCTTATGTTGATTCTAAAGATTAATGGTTTGGTCGTTGAAAAGCCTACTACCTAAAAAGAATCATGGAGATTTAGATGTTTCCCTTGTCCTTTTAAATGATGCAGCTGCTAAAGATTTTTAATGATGAACCAGAGAATATGATAAACTGAGTAGTTTAGTCACATAAGAGTCATTTTCCTTTTGAAATTTTCTGGATTATAGCTGTTTTCCTAATACATCTAAGAATTGTTGGGTCCAAGATATTATGTTACATAAAATAAACCATGGCCAGAAAGATGAACAGACCATTTTTTACTCATATGTGAAAGTTGAAAAAGTTGATTTCACAGCAAGAGAGAGTGGAATAGTGGTCACTAGAGGCCAAGAGCTGAAGTTTAGCTCAATTGGTAGAGTGCTCCTCTGCACTTTTCTGAGGCCTCCAGTTCAATCAATCTCCAACACTGCAAAAATGGGAGAAGGATGTGACAGTACACTCTAAAACAATCCCCAAACAATCAGCTATTGAAAACCCTATAAGGGTCACTATGAGTTGGATATAACTAGGTGGCACCTAATAAAAACAGAGGCCAAGAAGGGGAAGTTGGAGGGAAGGGTGAGGGAGGTAGGATAACAGGAACCAAAATACAGTAATGTGGGAAGAATAAGTTGTAGTGTCCTACAGCACAGTAGGGTGACTATTGTTTATAATAATTTATTATATAATTTTATGAAGAATTAGAAGAGAGCAGTTTGAAATCTCTCAACACAAGAAAGGATACATATTTCAGGTGGGAATGCTAATTTGATCCTTTTGCATTATGTACATGTATCAAATTATTACATAGTATTTTGTGAATGTGTACAATTACTGCATGTTAATTAAAAATAAAAATAAGGTGAAGTGGCACACACCAATAATCCTAGCACTTGGGAGGCTGAGGCAGTAAGATCATGAGTTTGAGACAGCCTAGGCTAGCTGTCTCATAGAAACATAACAAACAAAAAAGTAGGTTTTTTTAAAAGAATTCTTGAGTTTAGGATCCAAATTATCTTCGTGTTAAACATTGAAAATAGATTATTCTTTGAACAACTAAACGAAAGTTACTGGAAGATAAAAGATCTTTACTGTTTTTTTATTGTGTCTGTTAGGTGCCATCGAGTCCAATTTACCAAGGAAAAGTCCATAGTGACCCTATGTACAACAAACAAAATACATCCTGACACCGTGCCGTGACTGACATTATTGTCAGTGCTTCTCTGCTCTTCATAGGGTTTTCAATGGCAGAACATTTAGGGAGTGGGCTTCCAGGTCCTTCTCCCTAGTCTGAAGCTTCTGGTGTTCCCAGGCGATCTTCCATTCGGGGGCTAACTAGGCTGACCCTGCTTAGTTTCCAAGATCATGCAGGATCAGATGCCAGGATGCAGACCTTCACTTTTATAGTATAGTTTATATGTGCCACATATAGCATGTGCATACAAAATCAACTGTCACTAAAGATAATTGTACTGACAGTTAATTTGGGAAAGAAATGGCTGGAAATTGTGTGTGTGTGTGTGTGTGTGTGTGTGTGTGTGTGTGTGTGTGTGTATGAATGTATATGCATATATATATATATATATATATATATACATACATATATGTATATATATGTGCACATTAAGTATAATGGGAAATATGAAAAGTTTGTCTTAGCTCATAAAATGTGCAAATTAGAATTAGAAAGTTGGAATATTGCCAGGCGCTGGGGCTGATGCCTGTAATCCCAGAAACTCTGGAGACTGAGGTAGGATGATCGTGAGTTTGAGGCCAGAAATAGCCTGTGTGATTTAGCAAGACCTTGTCTCAGAAATAAAGACATAATAATAAACAGTAGAGTTGGGGAAGCAGCTCAGTGGTAGAACACTTGCATAGTATGTGTGAGGCCCTAAACTCAACACTCCAGTACCTCAAAAAAATGAAAAAGAGAAATGAAGTTGGAATATTTATATTCACAATCTGTATAATCTTCTGTTACATGCCTTCATATACTCTTTGCCCTGTTTATTTTAGATCTCAACTTGCTGTAGATTACAGTTGCCCCTCCAACCCTACCACATGGAATTTTTTCAAGTGTCAGCACTCCGTTTTCTATTCTGCTTTCAACCTGACATTTGGGTGATTTTAGAATGTTCTGAACCATGTGTTCTTGAAACAGTTACCATCTACGTTAGTTTCCCATATCTGCTGTAACAAGCTACCACACACTTGGTGACTTAACATGTCAGAAGTATATTCTCTCACAGCTCTGGAAGCCAGGAGTCCAACATCAGTATCACTGAGCTGAAATCAAGGAATTGGCAGTGCTTCATTCCCTCCAGAGGCTCTATGGGGCAGTCCATTTCCTTGGCTTTTCCTGCTTCTGCTGATTGCCAGTATTTCATGGCTTGTTGCCCCATGCTCCAATGACAGATTCTGTGGTCACACCACCTTGCTCCCTTCCATCTGTGTGAAATGTCCTTCTGATGAGGACTCATGTGACTACATTTAGGGCCCATGTAGATAATCTAGCATACTCTCCCCCTAGCAAAATACTTGATTAAATTACATCTGCAAAGGCTTTTGCCATATAAAATAACATTTTTACTATATAAAATAACATAGGTACTAAGGGTTTGGGGTATAGTTCAGTTAGTAGAGGGCTGCTCTGCCCTGAGGACCCAAGTTTGGTCCCCAGCACCACAAAAACAGGAGAAGGACATGGTAATCCACTCCTGCAGCTATCCCCAAACTATCAGCCATTGAAAACCCTATGAGGATTGAGATGTGGATGTCTTTGGGGTGATAATTCAGCCTATTATCTTTACTTGTGTTCTCATTCTCTGTCTCCTATTTTGACCTCCCTCCTCATTTTTACCAGTGCTGTTAGCCAGATCAAGAAAAAAAAAAAAAAAAAAAAAAAAAAAAAGGTGTACAAAGGCTTCACTTCTCTATACTTTGTACTTTAGGTGGAATAATTAGGTGAGTAACAGGACAGATGAAGGCATTAAGAGTTCACAGGATTAAATAAAACTAGATCCATGAACCATGGTATGCTGATTTGTATGTTTTATATGTTTTCTTTGACCTGGTTTACATAATCTCCTTCTTAATCCTAAAGACACTTACCTGAGGAGACTCAGACTCAGTTCTGCTTTCCTCAGTGTTAACCTTCCTCCATCATTGTGCCTAAGGCAAGGAGAACCCAAAGGCTCAGTCAAATGTCAACTTTCTGTCACACTACATTCAGCAAAACTATATGCCATAGCAGTAGGTCTTGCGTATTTATTCTTATGCTGCATAATGAAGAGGGATGTTGTGGAAAGGTGGCTGTGGGGAAAACATCTGGAAGAAATAAATTTCCTAGGATCAAAGGGCTCTGTGTGCAGCCCAGAGGGTCCTCAGGGTGCTCCTCAGAGCAAACAAACAATTCTCTTGATGAGTCACTGCAATTTTTTTTCTGCCAAAAGCCCACATGTGTTATAAGATCTCAAGGAAAAGAGGTGGAGTAGGGGAGAGAATGAAAATTAAAGGAGGCAACAAAAGCAATTAAAAAAATCTTTACCATCTGAATACAAGAGTTCTCAACATGATAACAATCATTTAATATACCCAGCATCTCCAACATTGTACAGTATATATTGCTCCAGAGTAAAGTTAAGTATACCCCACAATATTTTTAAAATCTCAAAAAGAAACAGGGCAAAGGAAAAATATTGGGAAAGAATACAATACTGTGAAACAACGTGTGGTTTAACACATGAAAATTGGCAGAGGAGTGTGAAGCCCAAACTGTGTCCCGAACCCTAGCCAGTGGCATTTTACTGAAGAAAAAAAGTTACTTATGAATCAGTAGAGCCATGCTTTGTTCTGCATGAGTGTTTTAATAGAGTGAGTGTAATATAAGGATCAGGTGGGCTCATGGGAATGGAACAAAAGGTTTCGTAAAATTAAAGCAAAATAATTATAGCTCTAGGTGCAAAGCGAGCATACTCCAGCAGTTGATAGCAAGGACCTGTTTAGAATGGAGAAGGGAGGGGGCATGCTGGAAGGTTTTTTTTTTTTCTTTCTTTTCTTTCTTTTTTTCCCCACTAACAAAGGCTTTTAATAGGCAACAGTTGTAAAGCATCTTTGAAAGTAATTAATGCACCCACACAAAATTTTATTAAAATGAAAATTTAAGGAATTGTCTAAAATGAATTAATTAACAAAAAAAGAACATCATGCTTTTTTATTTTTTAAAGAGGGAGAGAAGGTTAAGCAAAGCAGATTTTTGTGAGATTGCATTTTAAAATGTTCTCAGTTTATATAGTATCTGAATAGCCCTTAAAAAGAGAGTTGGCGGGATTTATTATCCACCTCATTTAGAAATACTAAGTGCAGACAGAAAATGGGGATTAATTTACTGTGTATGAGTGTTAAAGCCACTCAAAATTATATCGCCTTTAAAAATGACCAAAATTTTTAATAAATTTGAAGAAACTTGTAGGAAGCAGAATGCAATATTCAAAAGAAGGGGAAGGTAAGTGTTTTTCTCACATGTCCTCCATCCTGTGACCTTAACCAGGCCGGTGGAGCTACCCTTCCTTGTGGCCTTATGGAAGACAAAAGAAAAGCTGCAAAGTTTGATGCCGGCCGTTTTTACCTCTGTGTATTTCTGTCTCTACAGCAAAAAAGTTTAACTGCATTTATCCTGTTTCTCTAAGAATTTTGTAATCACCACACTTACTTTTTTTCTTCTATATTCTTTTGCATTATTTTATAATGTGATGTAATTATAAAGTAGAATATGTACAACTTGCTGAGAATTCATCATTATGAAAATGATTTCTAGTTGACTATAAAAGTATCTACTTTCAGCATGTTGTTGTTGATTATACCTCAAAAAGTTTTAGATTCTGAGCTTGCATAAATCTTCAAAGGTCAAGTTCTCCAAACTTTCTGTGCTGAAAATCATTGTAAATAACTGCCTTTCTTCCATTATTTTTTGTTCTATTAAGGCCAAAATTCAGCTGTACAAAAAATGTGAATAAGAAAGAAAATTCTTTTATTTATTTATTATTATTATTTATAAATGTTGGCAGGGTACAGAGTAGTAAGACTTTTGCTATCTCCATTATGCAACAGTTATATTACTTGTGTTTACACATTCATCAACTTACATGTTTTACAGAACTATATTTGTCATGTATTAATATAGTTGCATCATATATTTTGAGGTTTTCCTAAAGGGGGAGTGGGAATAAAGAAAATTCTTTTGGAAGATATATTTCAAAACTACCTCCGGGGATGTCACATAAAATAAGTAAATGTAAGTTTTGAAGATAATTAACTATAGATATATGATTATAAGACAACTTGTATAGGAGGAAAAGCACACACTGGTAAATAGATGATTGGTGAATTTAATTGGATTTTGTCTACTTTTCATTATTATTTAAGTGTTCATTGTCATGCCGTTTTGATCCTTTGAATTATTTTCAGATTTTTTTTCTTTTTCAAAATAGTGGATTTAGTTGGTGTGAGTAATGTAACACTATTAGTATAGTGTTCTTGCCAGTGAGGAAAAGGGACATTTGTGAAGCTCCTTGATGAGGACAATGTAAAGATACATTCCTCGTGACCTTTGTCTTTCAGACCTGTGTTATTTCACTTTCTTTGGGATATTACTTAAAAAATAGGAATATCAGGAAAATGTATTTATACTACCAAGTGCTTTCATTTCCTGATGGTAATTCCCAATCCAACTCTTTACTATTGACTTAGAACTCTTGTATCTATAGGACTTTGAACTTGGGTGGTATATTAAATGGCATATTAGTTTCCTGTTGCTTCTATAATAAATTATCATAAATTTACCAGCTTATAATTACATAAATTCATTATTGCACTGTTCTGTAAAAGTTTGAGTTGGCACTCTTAATTTCTCTGCTCCAGGTTTACTAAGGCTGAAATTATAGTATCAGAAGCCTGGGTTCTTAACTAGGGACTGGAAAGAATCCACTTCAAGCTCATTGCATTTCTTGAGCTGTGGAACTGAGATCTCCATTTCCTTGCTGATATTAGCCAGGGCCACCTTTAGTTCCTTGCATATATCCCTCTACATGTAAGTGCCTGCAACAGCATCTTGAATCATTATCGTGCTTGGAATCTCTTTGACTTCCCTTTCTCCTGAATCTCTCTTCTAAACTTCAGTCAAAAAAGTTACTGCTTTTAAAATGATTAGATTGGGCCCATGTGAATAATCTAGGATATTCCCCTTATCTTAGTGTCCATAACTACAATTACCTCTGCAGAATCCTCTTTCCATATATTATAACCTTTTTCCATGTACTGGAGGTTTTAGTATTAAGAAGTGGACATTTTGGGCATGTAATTATTTTGCCTATCATAGATGAATTCTGTAAGAATGAGTCACTTCCATTATAAATTTATAGAATACTCTTGAGTTTTCTTTTGGGGTCAGGGAGGATGTCTAGAAGTAAAAGACTCAGTATGAATAGTTACATTAACTAGTAGGTTTTTCCTAAGGTACCTCATGGAACTTGATAAAAAGTATGTTTTCCCACTTGATAAATAGAACTTGTAGGATATACACAAAATCAGGTTGATCATTAGGGCCTGAGCTAGATTGGAGATTTTCTGGGTTATAGTAGAAATTTCATTCACTGACACTCTTTATTCTCTACAATGGTCCATAGTGACAAACCAACTCGAAACAGAAGCCAATCAAGAGGAAGTGAATTAGAATTGGGATTACTAAAATATGGTTTGAGATGTTTCACATGGAGGGCTGAAATAAACCAAGGGAACAGAAAATCTCTTTTCTTTTACTGGCAGCTAAGACAGTGTGATCTAATAAGTTATGGTATGATATAAGGCATTGTAACATTGGTCAGGCAGATGGCAACATCTCAATGCAGGAGTTGGAAGAAGGACTAAGAATATAATAAGTATCCAAGTTGAGTAAAGACCTCAGTTTACAGCTGATGTTAGAGTTAGGTTATAACACCCCAGAGAAAAGGATCCAGAAATAAATTGTGGTAAGATTGAAGGAAGGGCCAAGAAGTTTAAAAGGAAATATTGATAAATGTAAGATAAATAGAAGAGCTGCAGATAAAGCTCTGCACTTGAAAATTTTGCTCAAGGTCTGTTCTGATGTTTGGGATATACGGTTACTTTGAATAATAAGAAAGAAATACAGGTAAACCCACTGGATTGTCATTTCAATTATACCCTTTCCCCAAGGAAGAAATGAGCTCATCCCAGAAAGTTACCACCTTATGTATTTTTAAAAAATACTATATATTTCAGAGATTTTAAAAAGGGACAGAAAATTTCAGGCAAAAATATTAATGTCCCAAGTGAAAACAGGAGAGAGAAGGAAACCTATTAACAATAACTACATTTTCTACTCTAATTGCAACAGAACCCTGAAAATATACACATAAATTTTTTGAAGTCAGTTTCTACTTTTAATTTAATAAATGAAACTTACATAGTCACTTATCATCTAAAAGGAAGCATAGTTGAAGATAGATACATGTGTGTTTATATTTTTTCTCAAAATAGGTTCAACTATGCTATTCATGGTGCTGGGGGTGGGTTAGCTCAGTTGGTAGAGTGCCACTCTGCAGTCTCTGAGGTCCCAGGTTTGATCCCCAGTACCACAAAATGGGAGACGAATTTGGCAATCCTCTCCTGAGGCAGTCCTGAAACAATCAGCCATTGAAAACCCTATAAAAGTTGCTATGTGCTGACATGACTCAAGGGCACCTAACAACAACAACAACATGCTGCTCCTGGTCTACAGCCAAACCACCCTGGCATCCAGTCCCACCTGATCTCAGAAACTAAGCAGGGTCAGGCCTAGTTAGTCCTTGGATGGGAGGCAGCCTGAGAATACTGGGTCCTGTAGGCTAGGGAGAAGGACCCAGAAGCCCACTCCCAAAACAATCAGCCAGTGAAACTCCAGTGGATAGCAGAGAAGCACTGACAGTCCCAGGCATGGCACAGCGTTGGGTAGTGTTTCATTCTGTTGTACAAAGGGTCACTATAAGCAACTTGACAGCATCTAACAACAACATGCTGTTCATGTATTTATGTTGATTTATAAATGATTTGCCAATAAATGGTACTATGAAATGAAAAATTAATAATATAGACCTAACTCAACAGTATTGTTTTTCTAACAGAATGAACACACAGTAACCCCTATACATGGATACATTAATATATGCAGTCATGTATAGAGAGTATCTAAAATATATACAACATACACTTAAATATATGTATTTGTACCTCTTAAATAGTGAATTTACTCTGTCTTAATATGTGCCGTGCACAAAATATTGCTGTCGCAGAAACAATTTTATGAGTATGAATTCACTTAAGGGCATGAAGCATTATCCTTATTTCCAAAGTAAGACAATATAGGTATCTAAACATGTTGTTTGTAATGAGCCTTTCTTGACTGCAATAAAAGATAGAAAAATTATAGGGTATCAAAATTCATGAGATTTAGTCTTTACTTTGCCACATATTAGATATGTAATATTAAGTCATTTAATCATGTGTAACCTCAGTTTCCTCACCTGTAAAATAAGGATAATGATATTTTTCCCATTTACTTTCCAGGGCTGATATCAAAATCAATTTAGCTAAAGATAATTTAGACATTTAAAATTACAAAATACTATGAAAACATTTTTATGTTTTAAACAAATATAAGCAATTTCCATTATTACAGTTAAGGTATGATATTTGTTCTCAAATATTGAAATCTAGTTAAAATGTTGAAGTTATTATTCTTTGTTGGTAGTTTTTTTGTATCTGTTGGAGTGTTCATGTCATTTCTTACATATCTGTTGAATTGCTAATCACATTATTAGTGTTGGTTTTCAGTTTTATCATTTGTTTTAGAGCTAATGTTCAAAACCAGAGTGGTTAAATCATTGTACTATCAGCAATTATGGGGCTAGAGCTTAGCTCAGTTGGAAGAGCACTGCTCTGCACTCTCTGAGGACTCAGGTTCGATCCCCAACACTGCAAAAATGGGAAAAGGACTTGGCAATCTACTCCCGAATCAATCCCAAAACAATTAGCCATTGAAAACCTTATGAGAGTCACTATGAGTCATATCTGACTCAATGGCACCTGAAAACAACAGCAGCAATTAATACTTGCTGAAAGTGAAGGTTTGAAACATTTACTGATGAAGACCAAGGAACATAGCCTCCAGTATGGATTGTATCTCAACATCAACAAAACAAAGAATCCTTACAACTGAGTTAGTAAGCAACTTCATAATAAATGGAGAAAAGATAGGGGTTGTCCAATATTTTGCTTTACTTGGTTAATGCACCCACAGAAGCATCAGTCAAGAAATCAAAAGACACATTGTATTTGGATAAGCTCTTGCTTCAACATCTCTTTAACTTATTGAAAAGTATCGATGTCACATTGAAGATGAAGGCGCGCCTTACTCATGCCATGATATTTTTAGCAACTTCATATGGTTGTGAAAGCTGGACATTAAATGAAGGAAACAGAAGAAGAATTGAAGCTTTTGAATTACGGTGGTGGAGATGACTATTGAATATGCCATAGACTGCCAAAAGAACAAACATATCTGTGCTAGAAGAAGTACAATCAGAGTGCTCCTTGGAAGCAAGGATGGTAGACTGCATCTTACATATTTTGGACATGTAGTCAGGAGAGACTATTTCCTGGAGAAAAACATCATATTTGGGAGAGTGGCAGGTCAATGAAAAAAGGAAGACTCAGCTAGAAGGACTGACAAATTGTCTGCAACAGTAGGCTTAAACATAAAAAGATCATGTGCTTGGCACAGGATCAAGGAATGTTTCCTTCCATTGTATGTAGGGTCAGTATGAGTCATACCCAACTTGACAGCACCTAACAACATCATCAATTAACAGGTGAGTTTAGAATTAATTATTCAAATGTGTAGAATTGCTATAATAATGTACATCTTGCTTATAATTTTATCTGTTTTTCTTAATTAGTTCATTATCAAGTTATAGATTCCCATCCATTTATTTTGGCTATGTTCGGATTCTGTAGCCAGTGGCTCTACATTAAGCTAATGGATGATTGGAGGGTACAGTGATAGGTTTTAAAGTTTGTATGAGCCCTTTCAAAATATATACAGATATACTTATTTATGTATATGTATGTACGTTTTATATGTATTTATAAATGTTCTTTCTCTTTACACCTCTTTGGAGAGAAGGTTCATAACCTATTCTTGAAGAGTCACATGAATTTAAAAACACTTGGACCTGATGACTTACAGATATCAGTAATTAAATGAACATCAGTTGGAGGTGGTTGTTGTTGTTAGGTGCCTTTGAGTCAGTATCCGACTCATAGCGACCCTATGTACAACAGGTGAAATACTGTTGTCAGTGCTTCTCTGCTGTTCATAGGGTTTTCAATGGCGGACTCATTTTTGGGAGTGGATTGCCAGGTCCGTCTCCAAGCTTACAGCACCTGCTGTTCCCAGGTAGTCTCCCATCCAAGTACTAACCAGGCCTGATTCTGCTTAGCTTCGAGATCTGAGGGGATGGGATGCCACAGGGCTACGGCTGCAGGCTCTACCAATCTTAGGTGTGTCCTAATATTTGGGTTGGGGTAGGCAGCAGGGAAGAAATATTAGAGGGTTTTTGTTGTTGTTGTTAGGTGCCGTCGAGTCGGTATCCGACTCATAGCGACCCTCATAGGGTTTTCAATGGCTGACTGTTTCAGGATTGCCTCGGGAGTGGATTGCCAGATCCTTCTCCCATTAGAGGGTTAGTCATTAGAAAAGGGATGACAGAACACTTGTATAATGGTTGACTTTTCCTTTGTTCCTTGCATTTCTTCTTTCTTCCTTATTTTTTTTTTTTTTTGCTTATTTGTTCTTTCATTTCTTGCTTTCTTTTTCCTTTCTTGCCTTTCTGCCTCACTGTTCCCTTCTTCTCTCTGTCTCCTGTTTCCTTCCTTCCTTCTATTCTTTTCCACTCCTTTTTCCTCCCTTTCTTTTTCTTTCAATTACTTCTCTTCAAAGGATAAACTTTAAATATTATTTTCAGTAGGGGACTAATTTTTTAATGACATGGTGTATCCCTTTCCTCTTTTGCTCCTCATTTCCCTTTCTAATGATGCTAATTTTATTCATTTTACCAACATCTCAATTTTGAGAATATCCTACACTGTTCTCCAGAAGTATTAGTTCATGGCAAAAGTCATTTTTGTAGCAGAAATCACTTAGAAATCAATGGAAAGAAAAGGTAATACCTATATAAAAGGTGTCCTTTACCTTCTTTTTCAATATTTTGGCTCCATGCTGGATTATCATCACCTAAGCCAAAATTTCCCCAGTAAATAAAATTAAACAAATAATTAAATTGATTTATGAATTATGTAATATAAAAATAGGTGAAATTAAGCTGCAGTTCTTCTATTGATTGGTATAATTGAGCTGTTTGAGAGACATAGAGAGAGCCATCTCTAACTTCTGTGAAGAAAAAAAATGAGCCGGCCGGGCGTGGTGGTGCACGCCTATAATCCCAGCAGCTCGGGAGGCGGAGGCGGGAGGATTGCAAGTTGGAGACCAGAGGCAGTCTGCGTAATTTAGCGAGACCCTGTCTCAAAAAGTAAAAAAAAAAAAAAAAAAAAAATGTGTTGAGGTGCAGCTCAGTGGTCCAGCACTTGCAGAGCATGCAGGCGCGAGGCCCTGGGTTCAACCCCCAGAACCAAAAAAAAAAAAAAAAAAAAAAAAAAGAAAAAGAAAAAAAGAAAAAGAAAAAGAAAAAAGAAAAGAAAAGGAAAAGAAGAATAAAAAAGAACATAGATTGTGGTTTGGACCATATTGCCATATTGAACAAGAACATCCTATTACCATTAAAAAAAGAAGAAGAATAGCTCGCCTCCCTTTTTCATTTTATCCAAGAGTGTTTTTGTTCCCTTACTAATTTTCTTTAGGAAAAAAAGTGTTTGGGAAAGGAAGAAAAAGGTAATCCTATTATCCTATTATTGTTGCCAGTTGAAAATATTGTTGCCGGGCGCAGTGGCACAGGCCTGTAATCCCAGAGTCTCAGGAGGCGAGACAGGAGGAGCACAAGTTGGAGACCAGAAGCAGTCTGCGTAATTTGGCGAGACTCTGCCTCAAAAAAAGTGGAAAAAATGGGCTGGAGGTGTAGCTCAGTGGTCCAGCACTTGCAAAGCATGTAAGCGCGAAGCCCTGGGTTCAACCTCCAGTACCGCAAAGGAAAGAAGGAAGGAGGGGAGGGAGGGGGGGAGGAAGGAAGGAAGGAGAAAATATTGCTTATCAGAGTCTTGTAAGATTTGAATTTTCCAGTTGGATTAGACTGAGTAAAATGTTAATAATAATTAGGAAAGGTTACATCTTAAAGCTACTTAATACAACAAACAAAGTTTGTAGGGCTATTTCTTTCTTTCTTTCTTTCTTTTTTTTTTTATGGTTCTCTTCTTAATAATTTCTCTTCTAGGAAGCTCTTCTCTCAAGAACTTCTCCTGTTAGTCATTTCACCTTCTTTAAGCTATATGTTTTAAATAAATAAATAAATAAATAAATAAATATTTATATTTATATCTCTACTAGTCAAAATGTTTCTTAGATGTTGAAGACCCTTTGATGTGTTCTGTAGAATATATATCACTTTATCTTTTAGTAAAGATGTTAATGAATTAGCAAAAACTAAAAATATATGTTCCCTGTAACAGATCATATAGGCACCAACCAAACACCAAATTTTTATTTAGATTAAAGCATATTAATGACATTTTTCTTCAATGAATCTTATATTTTCAAACTTCTTATACAAAATATTCTGAATTGCATTTAGATTTTATGTGTTGTCTACCTAATCATCATTACTGGATTGGTTTCTTAAGGCTATGAAAATGAAATACCGCAAACTTGGTAACTTAGCAACAGAAATTTATTGTTTCCATTTGAAGGGTTAAAAGTCTCAGATCAAGGCCAGAGAGCTACAAAAGGGAATCTGTCCCATACTTAGCTTCTTGAGGTTTACTGACAATCTTTGGCACTTTTGACCTTGTAGAAACATCTCCCTGAGCTCTGCCTTCATCTTTACATAGTGTGTGTGTGTGTGTGTGTGTGTGTTCAAATTTCCTCTTCTTATAAAGACACCAGTCATATTGTATTACAAACCCACCCTAAGACAGTATGACCTCATCTTAACTAATTATATCTCCAATTACCCTATTTACAAATTACACCACATTCTGAAGTACTGGAGATTAAGCAATCAACATATGGAATTTAGGGGACCATAATTCCACCCCAAAAATCATGAGCACTATTTGTTTTTATCACATTCTTACCACATTAATTCCCGTTGTTGTTAGCTGCCCTTGAGTCAGGTCCAACTCATAGCGACCCTTTATACAAGAGAACAAAACATTCCCTAACACTGTGTCAGACGCAATCTTTTTTATATCACTGTGTCGTTCCATCTAGTTGAGGATCTTCCTTTACTTCACTGATCTGCCAGTCTCCCAAACATTATGTGCTTCTGCAAGGAATGGTCCCTCCTGACTACATTCCAAAATATGTAAGATGCAGTCTACCATCCTTGCTTCCAAGGAAGACTCTGATTGCACTTCTTCTGAAGTGGATCTGTTGATTCTTTTGATAGTTCACTGTGTGTTCAATATTCATCTCCAGAACCATACTTCAAAAGCATCAATTCTTCTCCTGTCTCCCTTATTCAGTGTCCAGCTTTCACAACCATGTGATGCGACTGAAAATATCATGGCATGAGTCAGGTATACCTTTGTCTTCAATGTGACATCTTTATCTTTCAATACTTTAAAGAGGTCTTTTGCAAGAGCTTTTCCCAATGCAATGCATCTTTTGATTTCTTGACTGCTGCTTCTGTGGGTGTTGATCATAGAACCAAGAAAAAGTCTTGGACAGCCTCAATTTTTTCTCCACTTATCATGAAGTTGCTTTCTGACCCACTTGCAAAGATTTTTGTTTTGTTGATATTGAGGCACAATCCATACTGAAGGCTGTGTTCTTTGATCTTCATCAGTAAATGTTTCAAATACTCTTCACTTTCAGCAAGCAAAATTCTGTCATCTACATAACGCAGGTTGTTAATGTGTCTGCCTCCATACTGATGCCATATTCTTCTTCATAAAGTCTAGCTTCTCAGATTATTTGTTCACCAAAGATTTTGAAGAGGTATGATGAAAGGATACAGCCCTGACATACACCTTTCATGACTTTAAACCAGGCAGTGTTTCCTTTTTCTGTTCAAACGACTGCCTACATACAGGTCCATGTAGAGATTCCTCATGAGTACAAGTAAGTGCTCTGGTATTCCCATTCTTCTCAACCTTATCCATAGTTTGTTGTGATTCACACAGTCAAATGGCTTTGCGTAGTAATGCAACATAGACATTGTTCAGGTATTCTCTGCTTTAGGGCTATACCATCTGACCCCAGCAGTGATGTCCCTGGTTACATGCCCTTTTCTAAATCCACCTTGATTTTCTGGCAGTTCCCTGTTGACATACTGCTGCGGTCACTTTTGAATGATCTTTAGCAAAATTATACTTGCATTTGAAGTTGATGATATTGTTCTATAATTTCCACATTTAATTGGAACACTTTCTTATGGCTTGGCATAAATATAGATCTCTTCTAGTCAGTTCGCCAAGTACCTGTTTTCCAAATCTCTTTGCATAAACAAGTGAGCACCTCCATTGCTGCATCTGTTTGTTAAAACATCTCTTTTGGTATTCCATCAATTTCTGCAGCCTTGTGTTTTGCCAATTCCTTCAAGGCAGTTTCCAGTTCTTCCTTCAGTACCATTGGTTCCTGATCATATGCAGTCTCTTGAAATGGTTGGTCATCCACCAATTCTCTTGGTAGAATGACTGTATTCCTTCTAGCTTCTCTTGATGTTTTCTGTGTCATTTAGTATTTTTCCTATAGAATCCTTTACTACTGCCACTCAAGAGTTTAATTTTTTCCTCATTTCTTTAAGCTTGAGAAAAATAGAATGTGCTCTTCCCTTTTGGTTTTCTATCTCCAGCTGTTTGCACATGTCATTGCAATATTTGATTTTCGTATTCTTGAGCTCCCTTTGAAATCTTCTATTTAGTTCTTTAACTTTGTCAGGTCTTCCTTTTGCTTTGGCTGCTGGACATTCAAGGGCAAGTTTCAGAGTCTCTTTTGATATGTAATTTGTTCTTTTCTTTTTTTCTTCTCTTTTTAATAATGTTTTGCTTTCCTCATGAATGGTGTCTTTGATTTCATGCCACAATTCATCTGATCTTCAATCATTTGTGTCTAATGCATCAAATCTGTTCTTAAGGTGGTCTCTGGACTCAGGTGGGATATACTCAAGGTTGTACCTTGGTTCTCATATTTGTTCTAATTTTATTCAGTTTCAATTTGTTGTTCTAATTGTTCAGTTCTAATTTTGTTAAGTTTCAATTTGAACCTGCATATGAGCAGTTGATGGTCTGATCCACAATCAGCACCTGTTCTCATTCTGACATTTGATATGGAGCTTTTTCATCATTGCTTTCCACAAATGCAGTCAATTTGGTTCCTGTATGTTCCTTCTGATGACTTCCATGTGTATGTTTGTTGTTGTTAGGTGCCATCAAGTCAGGTCCAACTCATAGCGACCCTATGTACAACAGAACAAAACACTCACTGACTCTGTGCCATGCCCTGTAGTATAGTCAGTGCTTCTCTGCTATTCATAGAGTTTTCAAGAGCAGAATATTTCAGAGTGGATTGCCAGGTCCTTCTCCCTAGCCTGCAGCACCTGGTATCCCAAAGTGATCTCCCATCAGAGGACTGACCCTGGTTAGGTTCCAAGATCAGGTGGAATTGGATGCCAGGATGTTCTGGCTGCAGATGTCCTGTGTATAATCACTGATTATGTTGGTGAAAAGTATATTTGCAGTGAAAAGTGGTTGCTCTGACAAAATTCTATCATGCAATTTACAGCATCATTTATGTCACCAAGGCCATATTTTCCAACTATGTAGCCTTCTTTGTTTCCAACTTTTGCATTCCAGTCATTAGTAATTATCAGTGCATCCTGATTGCATGTTTGATCAATTTCAAATTGCAGAAGCTGATAAAAATCTTTCCTTTCTTCATTTGTGGCCTTAGTAGTGGGTGTGTAAATTTGAATAATACTCTCATTAACTGGCCTCCTTGTAAGAATATGGATATTATTCTATCACTTACAGCATTGTACCTTGGGAGAGATCTTGAAATCACTTTTTTGATGATGAATGTAACCCCATTTCTCTTTAAGTCATCATTCCCAGCATAGTACATCACATGATTATTTTATTCAAAATGACCCATACCAGTCCATTTTAGCTCACTGATGCCTAGGATGTCAATGTTTATGTGCTCCATTTCCCTTTTGATGATTTCTAATTTTCCTAGATCCATACTACATACTGTCCACATTCCAATTATTAATGGATGTTTATAGTTGTTCTTTCTCATTTTGAGTCTTGCCACATCAGCTAATGGAGGTCTCTGGAGCTTTACTCCATTCCCATTATTAAGGTCAACTCTACTTTTACCCTTTTCCATTCATCTTTTGAGTGCCTTCCATCCTGTGGAGCTCATTTTCTCCACTATATCTGATAGTGTTTCTCTGCAGTTTATAATGTTTTCAATAGCTAATTGTTTGGGGGAGTGGATTAGCAATGTCCTTCTCCCTAGTCTGTGTTAGTGTGGAAACTCAGCTGAAATCTGTCCACGTGGATGACCCTGCTGGTGGTATCTGTATGCTGGTGACAGCTTTCAGCATCACAGCAACATGCACACCCTCCCAGTATGGCAAACTGACAAACAAGTGAGTGCATTGATTCCTGCAGAATTTGATTATAGGTACATTTGTGAGTTGTACATAGTTCTCAGCATTGGATACTTTATCCTTTCCTCACTTCCTCAGTCTCCTCTTCATTCTGAGATACACAGTACTCATTTCTTATAACTATCATGTGTTTTCTTCTTAATTGCCCCAGTTTCCCATCTTATGTGAATGAACAGTCCATATTAATAATGTTACTGTGTATGGAGGAAAAATATGTTGGGTCCAAGTTAAAGCATCTTGATAAGTAAAGATCCATTTGGGCAATAGCGTGTTTTTTATGGCTTTTCTTTTAGTTTCTCAAGGGTTCTACTTCATTGTCTTGAGTGAATATAATAATGATGGATATTTGAAATATTAATGTACTATGTTCTTATGACATGAAACTAAAGAATAATATCTGATAAAAGTGTTAGAAATTGATTATATTATCTATTAGTTGGCAAAGATTTTACCTATTAATATAGGAAAAATAAGAGTTCTCCTTAGAATTCAGTAAGGTATTTAATCAGAGTAGACAGGAATTATGATTTTTTACAGTGTCTGTCAGATCATTCAAAAAACATGATACTAGCACAGAATTGAGTTAAAGTCAAATGCGGTGGATAGGTAATGAAATGTAGATGTTCAGTTCTTAGCAGGCAGTCCGTAGGGGAATGACGGGCTGGTACCTCTAGGTGCTGACTGACCAAGGGTGGCCCATGTGGTTCTCAGGGCACCATGCTGATGAGCCTCCCACTGAGGTTCTGATTTTGGCAGCCATCGCAGAATCCACTCTTTGATCTTTGGAGTGGTTCCTGTCACAGTGAATGCCTCTATTTGTTTTGCCCCTCCCTTTGGTCATTTCTCCCACCTGGCGGTATAGGACAAAAAAAAAAAAAAAAAGAGAGAGGTAAGAGGGGATTGTTAGGAACACTTCAGGAACATGACTCTGCCAAGTATGAAAAGCTGCTTAAATAGTTCTGGTTCTAAGAGCACATGTACAACATTTCTGCCAGCTCATTAATGTATACATTTTATTTTGCATATCATTCAACAGTCTGCTTAAAACCACATCTCCTGTTTTCTCATTACTGAGGTCTTGGATCCACCATAAAATGTAGCCAGCCATGAGAATAAAATTTAGTACTGATCCCTGTCTTTTAATAGTCTTCTTCATACATTTCTGAATGTGCTTGAAAACATTTACTTCATCTTATACTATGATATTTTAAAATCAGTTCCTCTAATTCCTCTAATATGTTTGAAAATTAATTTTGATGTCTTCATTATATAGTAAATATTTCATTATTTATTTTAGTTGACAATTATTGCATATTTTAGCAGGTACAATGTGATGTTTTTATCTATTTATACCTTATATCAAGATTTGATCAAGATAATTAACATATCCATCAATTCACTTGCATGTAGGAAATTTTATTGAAAATTTCAATGAATTTTGCAATAGTCTAGTCATGTCAAGACATTGTTTGATGAGAAGCATGATGATGACTATGTCCATTTTATAGCTGAAAAATTAGAGATACTAAATATCTTATTTAAAATTTTACCAGGTACTAGCGTCATTCTGCCTACTTAATTTTTCATTCTGACACTCTGCAATTCAGGCCTTTAGCATATGCTCTATGAGGTGATCAAAATACTTAATTCACATGATCTTGATAATATCATTTAGGGATCATAGATAAAAAGATAGAAAACTAAGACAGGAGGATATTGAATGACTTATAGAAAATCCCGTAGCAAAGTAACAAGAATATGATACCATCTTGGACTTATTCACTTTGTGTGCTACCCATACTGGTTTTCTGACAAGAAATATTTTTCCCCTTTAGAGAATCCTGATTTTCACATTTGTAAAACTTTCAGACTTTCAATTAGAAAACAATGCCTTGAGGAATAAGAAACTGAGAAAAGTATTAGGTTTTTAACTCTCAACTAAATATATAGCTAAATGTATTGCTCACTACTTAACAATTTTACAATATTTGAGTTCTAAAATTTTTGTTTAAAGCTGCGTGTGTTGGCACATAGTTATAATCCCAGTGACTCAGTAGGCTGAGGCAGGAGGATCACAAGTTTGAGGCCAGAGGCAGTCTGCTTAACTTATCAAGATCCTGTATCAAAATAAAAAGTAAAAAATGGGCTGGGGGTGCCCCTCAGTGCTAGGGTGCTTGCAAAACATGCATGAAACCCTGCGTCCAAGCCCCTAGTACTGCAAAAATGAAATAGGTAGATAAAATTCTTGTGTAGACACTAATGTAAATTTGCAACTAGAATTAGATTACCTTTATTTTCCTTCATTGATTGGTATCACTTAATAAAGTATTTTTACTTCTTAAGATATTTACATATGTTTGTGAAAATATGTACATTTGGAAATTATAAGATATATGGAATCTATTTGAGAAGGGGATATAAAATAGTTCTACTTTGAAATGTCTGTAATACTTTCTGCTTCTCATCATTTTCAAGCAGAAGACAAGGTTTCCTTACATAAGGCTAGAGACCCAGACAGCTGATAAGGTAACAGGAACCCAACTAGGCCAAAACTTTTGTAAGTTATTGTTACCAATCCAAGTATCAAGGAGAAAGAGTAGACTTACATACTTTGTATACTTGCTTCTGATTAGGATTTGCATCTGAGAAATAAGCAGATTAACAATAACAACAACAACAGAAAGCTCTAGCAGCCCAGAAGATCCCACTTAGGTGAGTGAGATCATAGTCCTGTGCTCATTTAGTCATTTGCTGGTTCCCCACACAAACCTAATCTCAGCCAGAAGCCATAAAATAAGGATCAGTAATGGGAAATCCAGGCAGTTCCTACCTCAAAGAAAACCTTAAAGGAGAAATCTTACATACACAGGTGAGTAAATGAAATAAGCCTTCTTAGAGCCCCTTCAATGATTTCTTCACGAAGAAATAACCCATTTCACCTGAAAATAACTTTATAACCATAAGTAAATATGTTCCATGAATATTTTGTGTACAATTTGTGTCAAGAATTGAGATGGATGGACTTGGTCAAAGTCTAGAGAGGGATAAAAAATGTAGAGAGGGCATCAGAATGCCTGGATTTGGAGAAATGCTGGTAGGTAGCAGTACAGTTAGCAGCATGGGGTTATCTGAAGAAAGCATGTAGCTGGGCGTGGTGGCGCACGTCTGTAATCCCAGCGGCTTGGGAGGCGGAGACAGGAGGATCGCAAGTTCGAGACTAGAGGAAGTCTATGTAACTTAGTGAGACCCTGTCTCAGGAAGTAAGGAAAAAAAAATAAAAAGGCTGGGGGTGCAGCTCAGTGGTCCAGCACTTGCAAAGCATGCAGGTGTGAGGCCCGGGGATCAACCCCCAGTACCACAAAAAAAAAAAAAAAAAAAAAGAAAGAAAGAAAGCATGTGATTGCACTAGTGGTGGCTTCTCCAGTGAATCCCAAATAAGCTTCTCCATCTCCTTTAAATAAAATGTAATATTATATTAATCACTTGGAAAAGTAAGAATTCATTTATTATTAACTGATAAATTCCTGTGTCATCTATCTCCATTTTGGCTGTCAGCTCTGTTTTCTTGAACATAACCATTTCAGCTGTATTATTAGCATCTACAAAGGAAAACTACCAGACAACTAAATCTAATTTGCTTTATCTAAAATTTATTTACATTTATTGTCTGAGGCAGGCTTTGATAAGCATATGTGTCATTTGATCCAGAAATAGTAAATCTTGGTTGTATGTGTTAAGCTTTAACTCTGAATACTTCAAATGCCATATATTGTGCACCTCTTCTCAACTAGTTTCTATGCTATGCACTTAAGGTATTTATCTCCTTTAATCTTCACAACAAACTATTTTAGAGATAAGAAAATTGTGCCTCAAAGAACCTAGTTATTTTGACCCTGGGCATACAGCTAATAAGTAAACAAGCTAGGATCAAGCCTGAGACTTTCTGACTCAAAGTCCCCCTTCCTTCTTTTTAAACTACTATTTCATTTTGCTTCTAAAGATGTAGAAGATTCTGAATTGCCTTCTAAAAGTCTGTGTAGTTCTAATAAGAGAAAAAGGGACTAACATAGCATGTAATTCTATGGTGCTGATTTTTATCATGTAAAAACATACTCAACCCAAGCTACTTGTCAGTTTGTGTCCCAATGTAGTCTACTAGCCTGATGACACCATATAACATTACTTTCCAGTCTTATTTCTGAGACATTCCTCCCATTAGATGCAAACATTTAGCTTAATATAATCTCAAAACCACCTGAATTTTCCTTTTCCTAGCTTAAAAATAATTAGAAAACATTACATATGACTATGTAACTATAAAGTAATGAAACTGATTGTGGTAGGTATTAGCTACAATACTGTTAATATTTCGAATGACTCTACATAATGTATATTCAGCTTTAGCACTTGTGAGTTTCACAATCTGTTAAATGCAGATGGCAATAGTACCTGCTTCCTAATGTCTCTATGAAGATTAGACAATACATGTGAAGTCCTTAGGTCAGTCACCAGCATATAGGAAACAATCAATAAATATTAACTATTATTGTGCATGAGTGTAACAGGAATAAAAATCAAGTAATTACTGGCAAGTGCTTAGTAATTAATAGGAGCTTAATAAACATGTATTGATTAATTTAATGGATTAATAAAGAATATTAATCCTTAAAATAAAAAAGGACCTGACAACCCACTCCCCAAAACCAATCAGCCATTGAAAACCTTATGAATAGCAGAGAAGCACTGACAATAGTGTTTTGCCTGTTGTTCCTAGGGTCGCTCCGAGTCGGATCCTGACTTGACCACACCTAACAACAACAACAACAACAACATTCTTGCTGTGTTGTATTATAGTTTTCTGTTTGGATGTCAATTTTACATTTTAGAATCTAGTGACTAAACTATGAACTTTTTAAAGACAGAGGCTGTGCTTTATCCTCTCTAAATACCCAGTATTATTCAGTTCCTGAGATAGAATAAGTGCTCAATAAATATATATCCAGTAAATTAAAAGACCTGCACTCTCATGTTCATATACATTTCCCCCCTCCCCTCTGTCTCACATGCACACTTTAAATCAGGGATCTGAATTAAATTTTTTATGTCTTTGCACATTTCTCTATCGCTTGTGAACATTTTGACATTGTCTGTGAACATATTAATGTTTCTGAGTGTTCTAATCATTTTAAAGAACATTTCCTAATCTTTGGAAATATTTTTTTCACCTGTTTATGTTCTTTGCTTTTACTCTGAACATCTCTTCTGCACTGTGGACTCAATTTTGCTGTCAATTCTGGTTATTTGGTTGAACTACATGGAAAGTATTATTATTCCTTATTTTTATTTATATACAGCCCATTTTGTGGCTTTATTCAAGCATGTTATCTGTTAAAAAGAATACATGGATTGTGTCAGCTAACTGGAAAGTCTTACTTTCAGACTTTTATACAATGTGTGGCATATAGTTGAGTCAATAAATATTGTGTAATACCTGAACAAATCATCTATTTTTGCTGTTAGGAGGGTGAAGTTTAAGAATTTTTAAAAATGCTAAGTGAAATAAATATTTAGTATCACACAGCATGATAAGAGAAAAATTTCCCCTCACAACTCGTACTTCTTTCAGTGTTTCCAGACTGTTACACAAGCTCGCTAAGAAGTGCAGTATATGTCCGATTTCTCAACTTCACCCTGCAGTAAACTTTTGCAATCCGGAGGCTAGAGACCTCTTTTGTAAATGTTGTCTGCCCAGTGACGGTGTTGGCACTGGGGAGGCCCTAGCAGATAAAGTGGAGGAACATATGGCTTCCATCTGAATACAAATTGGTGGACATAACATGGTAATTCAGCTGCGATGTCCTCTATATTGTAAACTGAGAGAGTATGATTAGAGGTGTTTATAAACGGCGTCTGAATTCCCCCACCTCCTCCCCACCCCCTTTCCACTGTATTTTTATCGGCCTGAATCATAGCCATCCAGCTTCCCAGTCTCACTGTGTTATTTGTGAAAATGGCCAGCATGAGGAATTATTAATTAAAGCTAACAAATCACCCTGACGAGCTGTGCCCTGGCATGGCTGAAGGTTGATTGGCGAAAGTGTTCGCCTTTGGAGAAAAGACTTGTTGTGCTCGTGACGCAGGCAGGGACGGATTATTGAATATTCAAGTTAGAAGAAAAATCACAGGACAAGCAAATTGAGTATTTACTGGCAAATAATTGCTCTCTTAAGCTGTGGCTCTCTTCCTAAATTCTTAACATTCCCGAGGGTTAGAAGGAAACACTGAAAAATGCATCACTACAGAGTACATTTCAAAAAAAATACATAGACTGATGTTCCAGACTTATGCAGGTAAGTGTGATTGTGTGTGCATGGAAAGTGAAAGAACAAGGGAAAGCAGGGGGAGAGAGTGGTGAGAGCATGACAGTCTGGTGAGTTTTTAAAATCAACTGTTTATTGAAATGCTGCTCAGCATATTTCTAAGTTGAGAATTTACTTTCTGTGTTGCATTTATTGTGAAAGTTAAAACCGTGAGGAGAGAGGATTTTCTCAAAGTTGTTTGTCTTCACCAGCAGAATGTTAATGTTTTGTCCCAATAGTTTTCCACTTTGCTCAGATATTTATGGATATATGTATGAAATGGTGATTTGATTTCAATATCTTTAGTTATTTTCAACATTGTTAATTATGACACATCTTAAGTGTCCCAAACATATTTGGTACAACTATTGCATTTATTTTTAAAAGTAAATACTGTTTTACATTAGTACCAAACTAGTTCTTTCTGAGAATTTCTACAGGGACATTAAAGTTTGGGGACAGTTGCTTAAACTTTGGACTTCTGTAGTAACCAAAGTGTCCTTATGGTCAGTTGTGTGGTCTTCTTTATCTGGAATGTTAATCAGATTACTGAGTATTGTGGACATTGTAAGGTAAGACAGGCAGTTTAGAGTGCTTTTCAAAACTAGATTTAGATACACAGAAATAGCATAGAAATCTATAAGTATGGAAATGAAGGCTGATGTATAATATGTAGACATTAAGAAACAGAGATACTTTTTCTGGGTATAATTGGATTATGTGAACAGCTTTACCAAAATACATGTAACCACTGAGGATGAATTACATATTCTTTGAGAACCCAGAAAATGTGCTTTCATTGACTACAAACTGTTTTTGAAATGAGAATAATTGGCTGGCGAAATAACATTTCAGGGTTGAAGTAACTATGAATAGCATGGATTTAAAACAAAGGCATAAATATAATTTATACTAAATTAACTAATTAATAGTTGCAAAGTGCTTTAACAATAAAACATCTACATGATAGTAATAATTGGAGTAATAATAAAAATGAAAATCTGGCAATCACACAGAAATTAAATCAGCCAATTGTTATAAGGCTTTATAGAATCAGAATTTTTAAACGTAAATAAAAGGTATTTTGCCTTCTAATCTATTCCTTGAACCATGAATATTGTACTAGTTAGAATTTTCCTAACTGTATCTATTTTATTTTTAAAAAGTTCGTCTAAGTATATAGACTAGAGCTCAAAAGAAAGTTTGGAAAACATATTTTTTAAAGATTTAATTCCCTCTGGATCATATTCTGTCCTCAGCTATAAAGAGGCAACCTCCTTAAAGTTTTTTGTGACTTATTTGAGGACAAAATTTGGTCCATTATTTTGAAATAGCAAAGAGGGCATTTAAAGCATATGTTCAGAGATTAAACCATCTGCCTGCTTTTTTATGAATACCAGAGAATTATGAGAACTTGGAAAGGCTCAAAAATTGAACCAGAGTCCTTTGAAAGATTTTAAGAAAACAGCACTCCGATTTTAAAAAATGTTTTACAACTACTTACTTTTGTTAGGTATTTTGTGGAAGAATAGTTTCGTTACAGTCTTTGATATGTGGGGAATAAACAGTGAAGTGTATTTGAGTGACATCAGTCTACAGTAAGTTAATAGTGATCCCCTCTCTCTGATTTAACCCATAAGTGTAAATACCTTTTCAAGGTTTGGAACTTGTCATCAGTGAAACCCACAGTGACTTAGAGAAACATTATAAAATGGTGACTATTGGAACAAAAATGAAGTCCAGCTGCTAGCTTCTGGACTATCTACAAATGAATTGCAAAAGACATGCAGAGGCCAAACTAAAGAGCATTTCTGTAATCCAACTGTAATGTAATAGAAGTATGAATCAGCTATTGGTTATCCATGCTGGGGGGAAGGGCAATAGAAAACAAAAACAAGTGCAAATTGGCATCATTCCCAGATAGTACAACTATATTCCTTTGGCATCTGGAAGGATATGAAGTTCAGAAATTAATAAAAGAACAAACATCATATTTAGGTCCAAAGCATAGTAATACTTCAGCCCACAGTGGTCATTTAAGGACAAATCAAGATGAATATCATTTATAAGATGTCTAGTTCCCAAATAGAATTTTCTTCTACTCTACCTGACTTTTATTAAAATCAGACTGAGACTGGATGGTTCATTATCAGAGGAAAATACAGAATGTAGACAAAATATTGCCAGAGTATAAGTTTTCACTGTTGAGATGACTTATCACTCTCTTTGTTGCTTAATGAAAAGTATTTAATTAAAAAAAGTAGTAATGGAAAACAAGGACTGAAGTGTTCAGTTTGAAGAGTCTAAGTGTGTGTATCCTCTATACATATATAATTGTTAAAATAAAAAATAAATTTCGCAACCATATATTTTAGTAGGCTGATAAAGCCAAGAACTTTCGTTTAGATAGTATGAAGATGTAACAAATATTTTAAAACAGCTACCATTGATTTTCAGTACAAAAGAACGTCAAAGTTAATGATTTGGTGCTAAAAATGTCTATGTCCAATTTCCTGTGGATCATCACATGGTGGTATTTTAACTTTGTACCTCCATAAATTATAGTACTACAAATAGTCAAGTGAATCTATTAATCCAAAGATTATGAGCTATCTCTATTATTTTAGAAGGTTAGTTTTAGTTTTTGGTTTTGGATGTATGTGATCTATACCAAATATGCATTTGTGCTCAGACACCTACTTTTATTTTGCTGTTTCAGACACCTTATTCTAATAAAGGAATTAAAATAGTTGAAAAAGAAAAATAAAGATAATAAAGCAAGCTATGTGAATTAGAAGTAGGTAATAAAGACAAAAAGAAACAATAAACAAGAATAAGAATAGAAAAATGAAATCAGGAGTGACATCAGCACACAAGCTATATTTAGGGAAGTGCTATACAGTTGCCTTTAAACTTTATTGCAATCAAGTCAAAGACAAAAGCATAACAAGTTATGCAATTTATAACAACCTTAGTAAAAAAATAATTTTATCTTTCATCACTAAGGCTCTTAAAAGATGACGTACTCTTTGAGTTTTAGAGAAGTCCATGCTAAGATGTGAAAACACTTCCCACTGAAAATATTTATAGGCTGGAGAGACCTGAAGGTCAGGTCAGACTGAGAAGTAATACTTTCCCTTGGGCATAGATGTGGAAGTAGACTAGAGTAATCCCTTTCCAATATCAGAGCCTAAGTATCTGGAAAAAAGAAAAAGAAGACAAGATTAGTGCTATAATGTTGACAAGACCAAAATCTTATGGAATATAATGAATTAAGTGGAGAGGAGATTTTCAAAGCTATTTCATATAAGTAAATACATACATATTAAGCAACAAATCAAAAATTTAGAAAGCTTATAGTTTTGTAGTAACCACTTGTTGTTAGGTGCCATTAAGTCAGGTCCAACTCATAGCAGCCCTATGTACAATAGAAGGAAAGAGGCACTGTATCTGACAGTGCATCTCTGCTATCCATAGGGTTTTCATTGGCTGATTGTTTTGGGAGGGGCTGCCAGGTGCTTTTCCCATTTTTTTATGGTACTAGAGATGGAATCCAGGGTCTCAGAGAACATGGAGCAAGCACTCTACAAACTGAGCTAAACTCCAGCTCCACAATAACCACTAAATGTTGTTGTTGTTAGGTGCCGTCGAGTCAGTGTCCGACTCGTAGCGACCCTCATAGGGTTTTCAATGGCTGAGTGCTTCGGGATTGCCTTGGGAGTGGATTGCCAGGCCCTTCTCCCATTTTTGCGGTGCTGGGAATTGAACTCGGGGCCTCAGAGACTGCAGCGCAGCGCTCTACCCACTGAGCTAAATCCCAGCCCAACCACTAAATATATTTTATCAAATAAACCTCTTACAACATTACTTTCCTAAATTGTGCATACAACATCTCTGTGTGGCCGCCATTCTTCTACTTTTACATTAAGCAAATTGTCAATTTTTTAAAGTTTTTAAGAAGAGTCCTTTATGGCTTGAAATTTAAAATTTCTCACTTTTGAGTTCTCCTTGTTCATTTTTAAGCAAGAGTCTTAGCAAACTGCCTAGTTTTTTCACAGGTAATTTTGATGATTAAATTACATTTAATAGATTAGTCTTCTCTCCATATTGAAAAGGTGAAGTGTAAAGACTTATTTCTATATTACTGTATTGCCCAGTCCATAGTAAGTATGTAGTACAAGGGCCACCTGCATCAAGCTTACTAGGGCATTTATCTAAATGAAGATTCATGGACACACTTCCAGAATTTCTGAAACAAAAGCAACAAGGATAGAGCCTTGGGACCTGAAGTTTAGGAGACTATCCAGGTTAGTCATGCACATTAAACTTTGAAAACCAGTGTTCAAAAATTGTGACTTTAAAATTTCCAGTATATGAACATAAGATGGTAGGATTTGCCTACCACAGTTGGTGAGAGTTCATTATATTAACACTAACTAAAACACTAATACATATTCAATACTATGTGATGATTGCCCGCTAATAAAACCAGAACAGTCTAGCTTAGAAAAACACAGAATTTATTTGTACCCTTTAAGCCATATCTCAACATTTTGTAAAACATTTTTTTTGTGGTACTAAGAGGTTGAACACTGGTCCTTGTGCATACTTGGCAAGCCCTCTACCACTAAGCTGAACCCCCCCAGCCCCTTTTTATTTTTTATCTTGATACAGGGTCTCACTAAGTTACACAGGCTGCCTCTGGCCTTGAACTTGTGGTCCCCCTGCCTCCATCTCCTGTGTCACGAGATTACATGAGTGTGCTTTTGCACCCAGCTTTATAAAACATTCTGTAACATTTTAGGTATTACTTATTGAAAGCTATTATATGGTAAGTCATATGTTGGGTCTAGATACCAGAGATACAAAGATGAATAAAAGAGAGTCTCTTGTCAGGAAAAAAAAATAACTAGGGTAATTTTATTACTAGGATATTATCTTATGCAAAGTAGGATAATTATGAATTGCTACATAATCTCCAAAGGAGAATTCAAGGTTCCCTAAACGTTTGATAGCAATTTCCTATAGTTGTTGTTGTTAGGTGCCGTGGAGTCGGTATCCAACTCATAGCAACCCTCACAGGGTTTTCAGTGGCTGTTTCGGGATTGCCTTGGGAGTGGATTGCCAGGTCCTTCACCAATTTCCTATAGTAGGACCCTAGTATAATTTGGAAAATACAAAACAGAAGAAACCCCCATGGAATCTCCATTTTCCCCAGTGGGAGCTCTGTCCCCCAAAGCAGGGAATGAGAAGTCTCATAGTGACCTCCTAATTCCATCTGTCCCATTATCAATCAGTGATTTTTTTCCAGGATTCTTTCTGAGAGGAAGAGAGAAATGTGTTTGAATGTCCTAGGCATTAATGAGGACTTACATGTCTCTTTTCCTTCCCCCTCTGGTGGCTCAGCTGCCCTATAAGAGATACTGGAGACCAAATAGCACTAGCCTTCATAGTTGGCAGGTGAAGCACAATATGAAGAGGTCCAAGCTGCTCTCACTCATGACTCTTTGCTCAACAAATTATAAACATAAATGCAGTCTTCCCTGAACAAGCATCATAGATACCTAACATAACCTCCACCTAGAGTACATGTGAGAGTCAGACTCCTTAGGTTCAAATCCTGGCTATACTTCTTTTCTACTATATGGTCTTGGTTAAGTTATTGAGCTTCTGTGTCTCAGCATATCTCTCTATAAAATCAGAATATTACCAGTACATACCTCATGTAATATTCTAAGAAATAAATAAGATAAGGCATATAAAGTGCTAATCTCAGTACTTGGCACATAGCAAAGTATTCAATAGATGCCATCATTATTATTGTGACTACCTACTATCATGCCAGAAACTGAGTTTCAGTAGGCTAGAAGGGATATATTGCATATGAAGGAAATAATTAGGTCTGAGGAATAGAATGAGAGCTTGCAGTTTCATTGGTGGTTCATGTTTTCCTAGAAAAGTTTTGGAAACACTCTCATTATTTTCAGAACAATAGAAGAAATACTGAGTGAACTTTTGTATCTTCTTTCTTTTTTATTTTCAACTTATACTTATTGAGAATTTAGTGCCATTATGCCCTTTTCTAGGAATAGTAATAAATAAAATAAAGTTTGTATTGTCATGGACTTTGTATTATAATGGGGTAAGAAGCGAATAAAATAGCTTAATGTAAAACATAAAATAATGTAAATATAACTTCATTTTTTGAGATTATTGCCTTCTATGGTTCCTATGATTTAGAATTATCGTGGTGTTGTTTGATAGTGCATGTGCATGTGCAAATAACACTATATGTTTCTTGATGCATCCTCCAGAAAATGGATCAGTCAATTCAGGACATTCTTATTGTGGGAAGCTCCTTTCCATGGGGACTGTCACATAATTAAAGAGGAGATTGCTTACCTGAGAGGATCACAAAGTAAACATACTCAACTATGAGATCATTCTTTTTCATTCATCTCTTTGTTCTAGTGGATGTATTTTCTGAGTTTTTTCACGAAAATACTCTGGGTAGTCAGGTTGTGTAGAGCTCTGAGAGGCAGATAAGCTGAGGAATCAATCTTCAAGCAAAGAAGATTGATATTTAACAGTAGTGTGTGGCTTTGATAAGGTTCAGTGGAAGATAAAGAGCAGTATCCTGGAGAAGGTTAGAGAATACTACAATAGGAAAGGCTTCCCAGAGCAAGTTTTAACTGAGACTAAGAACGTAATGTTGTTGTTGTTGTTAGGTGCCATGGAGTTGGGTCTGACTCATAGTGACCCTCATAGGTTTTTCAATGGCTGATTGTTTGGGGATTGCTTCAAGAGGGGGTTGCCATGTCCTTCTCCCACTTTTGTGGTGCTGGGGATCAAACCTGGGTCCTCAGAGAGTGCATAGCAGCATTCTACCAACTGAGCTAAACCCCAGTCTTAAGAACCTAATAGTTAAACAAAATTAAAAAAAAAATCAAGTGAAGTTCTGTTTCTACTTGATCATCTAAGTTGTATATACCCATGACGAAAAATTTTTAGGAAATAGGAAAACATATTTAAAGGAAAAAAAAGAAAATCACCTGTTAACTCACCAATTAGAGAATCTTTATTGTTAACATTCATCACATACTTTTTTGAGCATCTATTATATTCCAGGATTTAGCCAGCTAGCCACAGTTTCTCACAAGGGAGGATTTTAATTGGCAGGCAGTATGAATAGCAGCAACTCAAACCTTGACTCTCCTTGGCTGTCTTCATATTTGGACTTACAGACCAAGTGGGTCACAACCCTGGTTACATAGAGGGATCCACACAAATGCAGACTTCTGAACAAACATTGTGATACCTGATGTATGTACCTTCCACCTAGAGTACATATGAGAGTCAGAATCCTTGGGGTCAACTCTTGGCTGTACCTCCTTTCTATCTGTGTGATCTTAGCCAAGTTATTGGGCTTCTGTGTCTTAGTGTATATCTCTGTGAAGTTGGATTATTAACTGTATTTATCTTAAGCAATCTTTGGAGAAATGAATAGGATAATGCATATAAATTATAAAGTGCTAATCTCAGTACTTGGCACATAGCAACATATTCAATAAATGCCATCATTGCTATTGTGATTACTATTATGGTTATTACTATTGCAATTATTTTAATACCAGAGAAACTTGCTGAAAATATATTTTGTCCAGTAAAATTCCCTTACTACTAGTGACAAAACAAAACACATTTCTTGCTGAGGAGAGGTCAAAGATATTATCTTTTCAACACATATTAAGACTTTTGTTTTGTGGTACTTAGGGCTTGAACCTAGAGCTTTGCATTTACTTTGCAAATGTTTTACCACTGAGCTGCAACCCATGCCCTCTTTTGGTTTATTTTCTTTCTTTCTTTCTTTTTTTTTTTTTTTTTTTTTTTTTTTTTTTTTTTTTTTTTTTTTTTTTTTTTGGCGGTACTGCGGGTTGAACCCAAGTCCTTGTGCTTGCATGCTTTGCAAGTGCTGTACCACTGAGCTGCACCCCCAGCCCATTTTTTTTACTTTTTGAGACAGGGTGTTGCTAAATTACGCAGACTGCCTCTGGTCTTGAACTTGTACTCCTCCTGCCTCTGCCTCCCAAGTCACTGGGATTATAGGCATGTGCCACTGTGCCTGGCAGAATAACTTTTTGTTTACTTTCTTTTGAGACAGGGTCTTCCTAAGTTAAACAAGCTTCCTCTGGCCTTGAGCTCAAGATCCTTCTGCCTCAGCCTCCCAAATTACTCAGATTACAGGCTTCCACAAACATCCCCAGTGATAATAATTGGAGTTTTATAGGTGAAAATTATAGTATGATTTGACTCAGTTGCTAAATGATATTATATAGACTAAATTTCTGTTTGGGGCTGATTTTTAGCTCAGTTGGTAGAGTGCTGCTCTGCACTCTCTGAGGCCCTGGGTTCAATTCCCAGTATTATATAAATGGAAGGATTTGACAGTCCACTCCTGAAATAATCCCCAAACAATTAGGCATTGATTGTGGCTATGGGTCGAACCCAACTCTATGGCTCCTAACCGTAACAACAACAACAATAATAACAACAACAAATTTCTGTTTCTTGGTAGAAATGATATTTAAATCAACCTTAATTGCCTTTCATGTTACAGATTTTGTTTCAAGAATTTATTATTAACTAGATTTGTTTTATTAGAAGGAACTATTAAGTCCTAAGCCTCAATGATTTTTTGATAGTGCCACCTTTCTCTGTATATCAATGATGGAGAAGGATTAGAAACACAGTTTCTCCTAAAGATGAAATCTTAAGGAAGGAGAAGATTCTATGTCAAGTCTATGTCTTAGCATGATACTGAACTAACATGACTAGCCTAGCAGGTGCCACATAGTAAGTACCTAAGGAACGTTTATTGAATTGAATTATATTTTATCAGAAAAAGTATGTGAACCTCAATTTGGATGTTCTGTGGAATTTTAAATGGTTTCAAGAGAAGAAAACAGTGGACACCTGCATCTCCATGTTCAATGCAGCGCTTTCACAATAGCAAAGATATGGAATCAACCAAAGTGCCCCTCAACAGAAGAATGGATAAAAAAACTATGGTATATATACACAATGGAATACTATTCAGCAATCAAGAAAGATGAAATAGGGTCATTCGCAGCAAAATGGATGGAATTAGAGAAAATTATTTTAAGTGACCGAACACAAGCTCAGAAAGAGAAACAACAC